>DWHV01000366.1:0-10456 GCA_018248035.1 Papilio joanae | reverse complement strand
AATTGGTGGGCAGGTAGCTTAGAACCAGGAAACGGACATAGGATAATTTTTACCCCGTTTTCTATTTTTTATTTCACTCGGACGGAGTCGCGGGTAAAAGCTAGTTTATTATAATTGTAAAAAATTGCAAATAGAAGTAAGTTACTTTGTACATTTTATTTCATTTTTTTTTAATTTCGTGTTTATCTGTATGGAAATAAATGGCTTTATTATTATTATTATTATATTAATTACCAGGTGGTTATAATATCGGAGCAACAAGCTCAGTTGTTACTAAAGAGTGACACTCAAGGTGGTAGAGGAAAGCAGCCGGTTGAATGTGGTGATATCCTCAATAATAGCGGCTGTATGGAGTACCAGCACACCAGCAGGCAGCTCAGTGTTAGCTTCAGGTGAGGTTTTTGTAGAAAAGTAAAAAAAAAATTTGGAAAAATTTTTTTCAAAAAAAAAATTTGCAAAATTTGAAAAAATCTCTAACTACAATTTATAGAATATAGTTATGCCATATTGTACTAGAATGAAAACTAAAAAAAAAATTGAAAAAATATCTCCCGGCTACTACTGTCAGGAGATGAGGAATAAATTGGATTAATATTTTATTATATTTAAGCATTGACATTTAAAAACAATATAAAAAAATCTCTACAATATCAGAAAAGAAAAAGTTTTAAATTTTTTTTTCTTCAGAAAATTTTTTTTTTTTCAAAAAAATTCTGTCTATTGAAATTGTTTTTTTTTTCTTTCCCCTCCAGAAACATGCAACTGCGTAAGATAAAACGCGCAGAAAAGAAAGGTACAGAAAGTGTGATGGATGAAAAATTAACTCTACTCTTCCAATCAGAGTTCAATGTCGGAGGTGGAGAACTTGTATTTCAGGTAAAATAAATCTTACTAATATTATAAATGCGAATGTAAGGATTTATGTATGTATGGATGAATGGATGTTTGTGTGAAAGTATCTCCAGAACATCTCAACAGATCTTAATGAAATTTGTCACAAATGTAGAACATAGTCTGAAATGTAGAACACATACGCTATTTATTAAGTTTTTTTTTATATCGCGCGGACGGAGTCGCGGGCGACAGCTAGTAATAATATAATGATTTCCAGACTTAATTCTACATCTATACACCGAATTTCATCAAGATCTTTCTAACATTCATCCATCCATACATACAGAAATCTAAACATTCGCATTTTTAATATTACTGCTTCTCCTTAAGCTGTCGCCTGCGACTTTCGCACGGAATTAAAAAAAAAACATAATAAGTATGTATGTATTCTTCCAGATTATGTTCTACATCTGTGCCAAATTTCATCAAGATCCGTTGAGACGTTCCGGAGATATGTTTAAACAAATATACATATAAATATTCACATTTATAATATGTATGTATGTATGTATATAGGTATGGACTCTATCTCTGCCCGTGGTGGTGATAGTCCATGGTAACCAGGAGCCCCACGGCTGGGCAACAGTCACGTGGGATAATGCCTTCAGTCCACCAGGACGTGTACCTTTTGCTGTACCGGATAAGGTAAGAAAGTCCACTTGTGGACTTTAATATAATAATCAAGTTTTTTCCTTGTTTTTAGGGTTCCTTACTTTGATAGAAAAAAACGATAAGCTTTTAGGATCAATTTATTGTCTGTCTGTTTGTCTGTTTTTCGACTTTTTTATCTTAAAAAAGGAAACATCGTGATGTAAATATCTGAGAAGAAATTCAATGATATGTGTGAAGTCAACTCGCACTTGACTGTGGTTGACTATGACATAGTCATCTCTAACTTAGTGTAGACTCTGAGACCCTCAGTGTAGTGAGCCGATGATGACGATTCAGATCTATTGTGTCTTGGATCTTTAATTAAACTTTTAAATAAACGTTATCAAAAGATACATTTGTAACACAAATTTTTCGCAAATTTTTGACACTAGCAAAAGAATTAAAAACTATAAAGTACTTCTCGTGAACTTAAAATCTTTTAATTTGCTACGAAATAACGTTTTAAAGCACAGATAAAGGAAAAAATCTGTGAAAACTGTAAATTTTACTTGTCTACCTTTAAATTTGTACAGAACCCTCTGTATTTGAATTCAACTCACACTTGATCGGTATTTTTTTAATAAATTATTGCAAATTTTCAATCACTTCCCTTTAACTGATTGAGTTGAAATTCTGCATACATTTATAAATCTGATGATAATATAATATAATGATGAAATGTCGCTGATCTGATGATGGAACTGGAAGGTGGTCATAGGAACTTCACAATTAAATACAATCTAATAGAGTTTGGACACATTTGAATCAAATTGACCAGTAGTTTATCTTTTTTTTAATTAAAGCTTGTTTTTTTAATGTTCAGGTGACATGGGGTCAGTTGGCGGAGACACTTCGCATCAAATTTGGTTCAGCAACTGGAGGAGATCTCTCTGAAGATAACTTACGCTTCCTCGCAGAGAAGATATTTAGGTATGTTAAAAAATACACAATTTTTTCACTAGGATTGGAAGGGGAAGGATATTTGATGAAAGGGATGGAATGGAAAGGGGAAATATTTTTATTCTGTGGGTTTTTTCCTCAATCGATTAAAAATAGACACCAATATATCGCTAAAAAAGAATTTAATTGAAAATTGAATAATACTGTTTAAGACCCCCCTTAGGTTAAGCCCCTCATATATTAAGTCCCTCACAAACTAAACCCCTCTTACCTTAAGTCTCCCATACAGGAGCAATCTCCCAATTTCCACAATGGAGCTGAACGCGATGGCTGTCAGCTGGACCCAGTTCTGCAAGGATGCGCTGCCGGAGAGGAACTTCACCTTCTGGGAGTGGTTCTACATGGTGGTGAAGGTCACCAGGGACTATCTGCGTACTCTGTGGTGTGATAGGTGAGTGTATGTTGGATATGTTTGAATTGAAGGTCTCAGAGTCTACACTAAGTTAGATGTGACTATGTCATAATCAACCACAGTCAAGTGCGAGTTGACTTCACACATATCATTGAATTTCTTCTCAGATATTTGCAGGCTCATCGTAAGAATGATTGATAAATGTACATATGTATATTGAAAAACATATTGGTACATTGGGATTCGAACCCAGGACCTGCAGATTGCAAGTCAAGTGTTCAACCCTTGAGCCATTAACCCTCAGATTTTTAGACTATTTGAATTAAAAATATACATTCGAACTTGAAGCGAGAGTTCAAGAGACTGTGAGATTTTTCTCACATATAGAGGTATCTCTTTTTCTCACATATAGTGGTATCTCTAATCTGAGTTTCTCGCTTATAGAGTTAGTCCGTTGCAACTGGATAATGACTCTCGCTTATAGAGTTTTCTCGCTTATTTATCTTCGATCCTATTCGTTGCTGAGTTAATGAAAAGTAAAAAAAAAAAATCGGGATGAAATAAATTTTTGTATACATTTTAAAGTGATGTAAAAAAAGAAGAACAACTGTAGATTTTTATTGATTATTGTATATTTATTATTTAAAGTTTTTTTTTTTTTTTGGAAAATTAGCATTTCAAACGTAACACAATTTACATAAGAGCCTTAGGTATTCAGAATTGATTTTTATGTAAATAATAAATATCTTCATATTATTTTTTTTTATATTCGTTTCTTTTCGTTTTCTAGATTGATTATGGGCTTCATACAGAAGAAGCAAGCTGAGGAAATGCTAGCGAAATGCCCTCCAGGCACTTTTCTGTTGCGTTTCTCTGATTCTGAACTGGGAGGGATAACTATCGCATGGACTGGAGGTAATTAACATTAGATTACGTTTATCTCCCACATAATAAATATAATATCTCCTCTAAAGTGGGGAATTTTTTTAAAATTTAGGTATTCGATTACCACTATATTTAAGTAATTTGTAAGTTAATATATTCAAATATGATTTACTGGGTTATTGGTGAGAAATCTACTCTAAATTTGGGGAATTTTCTTAATGTTGGGCGCCAATATAGTTAAATTTTATATTAGTTAAAATATTCAAACTGATTTACTCTGCATTGGCAAGAAATCTACTCTAAAAATGAGATAAATCTACTCTAAATTTGGGAATATTTTTAATGTTAGTGATCTATGATCCGCTCTAGTTAATTTTTATATTAGTTAGAATATTCAAATCTGATTTACTTGGCATTGGTGAGAAATCTACTCTAAAAATGAGATAATTCTACTCTAAATTTGGGAAATTTTCCCCAGAAATGCTTTACTGATTTTTTTTTCGTCTGTTGATATCCAGAAGGTAATGAAGTGTTCAGCCTGCAGCCGTTCACCTCTCGTGATCTGATGCTGCGCTCTCTGGCAGATCGCATCCTGGACCTCGCACAGCTTCAGTTCCTCTATCCCAATGTTGCTAAAGATGATGTCTTCTCCAAATATTATACTAAACCTGGTGAGTACACTTTTCTTTTACAATTATCAAGATGTTTTGATTTATACTATGTTTTTTTTAAGAAACAAGTATCAAGATGTTTATATTATACTAGTTGTCGCCCGGGACTGTTCGTGCGGAATTAAAAAAAAACTTCTTATGTTTTTCCAGGCTATGTTCTACATCTGTGACAAATTTCATCAAGATCCATTGATCCGTACCGGAGATGCCTTAAAAAAACATTCATACATCCATACATTCGCATTTATAATATTAGTAAAATTTGTATTTCTAAATATACTTCCAGTTTCAAATTTCCGTAATTACACTGACTTTGATTTTTTTTGTCAGAACGTCATAGACTGATAATTATAGTGTATCTATTTAAAGATAATTAGTTTCTACCCTCATTTTCAAACCCTTAGAACTCCTATTTCTCGTTAAAATTTAGCGTATGTCCTTTCTAAGACTAGACTATCTGTGTACCAAATTACATTTAAATCACTTCAGTATATTTGGCTTGAAAGCGAAACAGAAATACAGACAGAATAACTTTCGCATTTATAATATTAATAAGGATTTCAGTTGAAATAATCACGAAATTTTCCCGAATGAAATTTCTATCAGAACAAACATCGATAATAATAAACATAACCTTAAATAGACACATCAAAGATTAAAAAAGAACATCAAAGAGTAAACATCCGTCAAAGAGTAACCAACTTCAATATACCTATGTCAAATAAATTGTCAAACTTATCCTTAAACCTACCAAAGATTAAAAAACATCAAAGAGTAAACAACCGTCAAAGAGTAAACCAACCACAATATACCTAACACTGTCTCTCAGAGAATGAGATGCTGAAGAACGGTTACGTGAAGCCAGTACTGGTGACCACTTTGCCTCCGTACATGTCTCCATCACCTGCGTACGCGCACTCACACTCTCCTGACTCGCATCGTAATACACCGAGTGTACAGAGCAGGTATGTTTTTTTATATATTTAAATCGATATCTTCAATCGACAGAGGAGGGGACTGATAGAAAGACGATATTTCCACTTCCTCTTATAAGTCCCCTTCTCAGGAACTATCTTCAATCGACAGAGGAAGGGACTGATAGAAAGGGTATATTTCCACTTCCTCCTGTAAGTCCCCTCCTATGTTAAATTCTCCAACCCCTTCCTATCATTTCCTTGTAAGAATAGAATGGGGAAGGAAAGAGGACTTTTTTTATTGATAATTCACACTTCAGTCATGTAAATATTAAAAAAATCATGGGATTTTTTTTGTTGTTTTTTTCTTTTAATTTTTTTTACATTTTTTGTTGTTTTTATTTCATTTGTAGGTACATGCTTGAGTTTTGAAACTACGCAACGTGAAATTTAATTTAAGTTTTTTTTTTTAGTTTAAGCTAATTTTGAATCGAGTGAAATAGTCACATCCTTTGATTTGATAATTTTTTTACTTTTTTTATATATTTTTTTTTTTTAGTTTTTAAGTATCTGTGCTTCCCTTCCTTTTAGATGATGTAATAGTTACATGGAAATAAAATTTGAACTCTATTACTTAAAGTACATTTTAGTCTAGTTGCTTTATTTAGTTTAAGTTTATAAAAAAAAGATTATCGAAAAAAAAATTAAGACTGGAAAAAATTTATACCAGGGGTGGGCAATTATTGTAGAATACAAACATTGCTAAATACGTCAAATTAAATAAATGGCGGTTCTTTTGACAGCTGTCACTTTGACGTAAATTGATGAATCGGAAATTAAATGTTAGCATAATAATTAATCGATTTTAAAATTGATGTTTTAGAATCGATTTTCGTAATTTTTTTTAAAAATATTTTTTTTTATCGATTATCATACTAAGTATTATAAAATTATTGACCACCCCTGGTTTTATGATAATTTAGTTTTGTAAGTTGACCACAAACAAAAAAAAATATTTTTTTATTCCTTCCAGCTGCGGCACCACTATATTGCAATTGTAAATCAATTGCAAGGAAAAAAAATACGAAACGTCAATTTTTTTTTGTTCAAAATTAAAATGTATTAGATAGATGTTGTTGAAAAAAAATGTTGTAATTTATTTTCAAAATTCGCTAAAAAAATCTTGACACTATAAAAAAAACCTCGATTTTTTTTTTATCAAAAATAATAGATCAATTTTTCCCTCCACTTTTTACAAGATGGCCGACAGTTTATTATTTTTGACAGTTGACCACAATTTTTTTTTGATGAGTTAATCGACTTGTCTTTATGTAGGAAAAAAAAATCAGTATTAAAGGTATTTTTGCGGTGTATTTAAATTTAAGGTCTTCAATGAACTAGCTGTTCGTATTAGATAGATAGGAACGTTTGTCTGTCTGTAATCCAATCACGATAATTCTGCATAAGATAACACTATACATATAAATAAAATTGCAATGTCTGTGTGTAAAATCGAAAAAAATGCCTTTCAATGTTTTTTTAAATTCATGTTTACGAAACATAAATTTAAAAAAAACATTGTCTTACTGTTTGTCCGCAAATAAGTATTTGTTCCGGTCAATCTCCGGAACTGGTGGACTTATTTTGACGGAATTTTACTGGAAGGTAGCTGATGCATACGGGAATGTTATAGAATACTTTTTAAACGATGTCATAGGTCTATTTCTAGTTAAAAAAAAAAAAAAAAAAAAGATCGACTTAATTATTCGACTCGTATTAATCAATTCAGTTGTTTATGACTACGGACATAAAAACAAACCCACATACATTTTGGGCAACTATAGCCCTGGGCAAGATTTCATCAGTTCCTGGGCGAAATTTCAACAGCGCCATGGGCGAGATTTCAACAGAGCCATGGGCGAAATTTTAACAGCGCCCAGGGTGACATTTTAACAGCGCCCTGGGCGAAATTTCAACAGCTCCTCGGCCGAAATTTCCACAACGCCCTCTTTTTCCAATGCCTTGGGTGTTAAAGTATTTTATCTTTACATTATTGACGTGTATAAACTTTTAATATGAACTATTTTCAAAACATTGCAGAATTATCGTAAATGGACTATAGTTTCTTATATAAAAAAAAATAATATTAATGAATGTTAAATGTTATAAAATTTGTACCGTTTTTTAAATATTCCGTTATATTCTATATAAATGGAACGTTTTTACATTAACGTTTAAAAAATTACAGTCGCTTTTTTACTCTCGATATTTCGTACTGTAACGTCATTAGATTCATATCATGTTATTGTGGTTGATTAGTATTACGTTGTGTACTTTTTAAGGCTTATATATTGTTATTTTAATAGCTTATTAATATCTTAAAGCCTAACCATAAAAAAATTGGGTTTTAACTTAAAAAAATTTCAAAACATTTTATCCTACGTCTATTACAAGAAATCTATGGCTCTTACGTATAAGGGTTTTTACATTTTTTTTATGTTAAAAGCTCCCTCTTACTTTACTTAACATGCACTAAACACAAATACACATTTACATGTGTAAATGTTATTTTTTTGCTGAAGTAAAAGGTCTAATGCGTGTCTATTTTCCTATATGGTTGAAACTTTGAGATCCTCTCCTGTAAAGTTGTCAATTTGCACATTGACCCTTATTTATAGGAGCTATAAAAATAATGAAATTTGATTGCGTAGTTTTCAGAAATCCGATTTTGATAACAATAACAAAGTACTTAAAGCGGAAGCAGTTTTGTTAGGACATATTTAAAAGTAAACATTGTTTTTTTTTATAAACTCGTTGACGTTATTAATATTTATCACTTGCAGTGAAAGGGTTAATAATAAGTGTCTAACAGTATTTTGTGGAGTCGCATTTTTTTTAGTCTAATGCGTTACTTTTTATAATTTTGTCTTGGTCGAAAACTTTTTTATTATTATTATTTACTATTTTGAGGCTCTATTTAAAGATTTTTTTTGCTTGGTAAAAAAATGGTTATTTTTATCAAATAAAATTTAAAAAAAAAAATAAATTTTTTTGATCATACTTTTTTCAAAATTTCGGTTGTTATACATATCTAAATATAACTCAGGGTTTCAATCGAATTTAAAAGTTTTTTTTTCTACAACTATTTTTTTTTTAATATTTTTTTTGTATCTAATGTAAGTAAAATTAGACATTTTTTAACAAAAACTACTGACTGTTTATATTTATTTTTTTATTAAATACATATCTCGAAATGAATATCATAAAAAAAAACTTTTTAACAAATGTAATTCAAATCATGATGACTCGAATTTTAGCTATAAAAATAGCGAAGGACAACGAACAAAATTATTTTATTTTTTAAAAAAACTAAATTTTTATCAATCCCTAATTATTATTATAAAAAATACAGGGCCGCAATTAATTATTGTTAAATTTTTTACAATAATAATAAATACGGCCCTGGACCAAGCATGTTACTATTTCGGAAATTAAGTTTTAAAATGCGACCAAAATTTTATATGAGACATTTAATGTCCGTACTGTTGATAAATTTAAATTTAAAAAAAAACATCTAAATCTTTTTTTACTAAATAAACTTTACGTACTTATATTAAAGTATATATTTTGAAATTTTAAACCATACACATAGAATATACAGATGTGGTTCCTAGAAACTTGACGCTTAATCGAGAATTTTTTGCAAATACAATTTTGTATTGTATACAAGAGAACTGAGGCAATTTCCATAATCAAAATGTCTCTGGTGGTTTTTTCTTTTGCTACACTTTTGTGCTCCGTATTTGGTACATGTATGTTATATATTTGTGATAAATATACTGTTTATAAAGTTTTAACTGAATAACCGTTGGTTTTTAAAACCAAAAACTCTATGGTCTTTGACAAAACAGATATATAAGATGGTAGTGGATGGTGGGCACAGTTAATCGAAAAGTTAACTTATTTAATCGTTGATTCGTTGATTAAAAAGTTAACTTCGTTAATCGTTAATTCGTTAATTAAAAAGTTAACTTCTAACATATTAAATTAACGGAAAATGAGTTTAACAGAAGTCAATAAAAGCGTTAACACTTTTTGAAGTTAACTTAAAAGTTAATCCGTTAAGCAAAATGTTAACTTCGTTAATTAACGATAAACGGATAAACGAGTTAATCTTTGATAAGATGTGTTAAACGGATTTTTTGCTCTTAAAAACCTGCGGTTAGTCATTGGATTTTTTTTGGTCTTTGACGTAACAGATTTTGTGAAATTTTATTCAGTGTTATTAAGATATATTGAAATTTTAAACAGAATAAAAATTAAAATAACTAGATGCAAAAAATTGTCAATTTTTACACAGATAAACCGTCCTTAATTAAATCGAAGATATTCTTTTATAATACGACATACTTTTCTAGCTCGGTGGGCAAAAAGAGTAACTAAAGTGCAATAGCTTATTAGAGACTGTCAAAGTCACCTTGTCGAACAGTAGCTGTCTACCATAACAAAGAACGTCCATAGATAAAAAAATATTTTAAATGTTGCCAGGATTATAGTTTTTTTAAATCTTTTTTCAATATCTCTTGTTGAAATACTGTTATAAAATGTTAATTCTGGATTTATTGAAAATTATGTACTATTTTATAGTTTTTAAAATTATATACTATATTTATTATTACTAAGTGGAGATTTATAGTTTTTTTTTACACTTTTTAATAACTAACCATTGTGAGAAAAGGTTTCTTTTTTTTTAAATTTTCTTTCCATTTATGATCAATTCCAAGGTGTTTTTTTTCGACCAATTCGTAAAAGTATGATCTCTTTGCATTTGATATAATTTTGAAATGACCAGCACAAGTTTTATATGTTGTGAATTCATCTCTTTGATCACTCAAAAAAAATTGTTAAACCATCGACAATGCTTATTTGAATCTCAATTATCTTTCGAATTAAATGTCTATGGTTTAAAAAATATCGGATTACGTTGAAATATCGACGCTGGAAAGCATAAACGCTGTAACCCTTGAAATCGCGAAAATGTTTTTCACACGTTAATTTCAACCATTATCAAACGATAATGATTTTATTATAGATTAGCACAAACTACACAACATTGCTAAATACCGCAT
>DWHV01000365.1:0-10459 GCA_018248035.1 Papilio joanae | reverse complement strand
CATAGGATAATTTTTACCCCGTTTTCTATTTTTTATTCCGCGCGGACGGAGTCGCGGGTAAAAGCTAGTTATATATAAATATAAAAATGGGGTAAATAGTAGTATCGGGATGAATAGACACAAAACTAGAAATAGTTTTTACTCCATGATATTGAACGCTTAATACAGTTTATCTTTGATTTCATTCAGATACTTTCAGAAAATCAGGAATCAATTTAAATCATCCGAGACGTAGGAGGAAATATTTCTCGATGAAATTTTATCGTCAAATTTCTTACAAAAGGCTGAGAAATCTGCGCCGGACGTTGTAATCAATCGATTTAAAACTTTCACTGAGTGGCATTGGCTAAATTGCACCCTTTGTTAATAAGAAATGTTAAAATGAAAACCGATTTTTCTACGCGAGGAAGATACAGAAAAACTAAAAATACTCACTTGCTGTGTTTTACCCTGAGTTACAGTGTTTCGTGGTTTTATATTTTTACTGTAAGGAGGTAAGTCTAGCGATGTGTGAGACTAGCTTAAAACGTCATTCACGTTGGTCTAGAACGGATTAGTTTGGTTCTTACTCATCTTTTGAAGTTTAATCACCATTGTGAAAAACTATTTATAAAATTAAAACAACTTATTCGTCCTGAATCCAATTTTAGACTATATATTTTTAATTGACATATATCAAAAGTAAACAATAGAAAAAATAAATTATATAAAAAATATGTCATTCGATATTTGGTTTGAATATATTCGTTGTATAAAAACTCTTTGCTATTCTTTAACAACCATGTTTGCCTTTATCGTAAAGATGAATATGCACTAGAGCATTTTCTCAAGCTTTTCTTACGAAAGGTATATAATAGATAAAATCATAGTTTCCAAAGCACTTCTGGTTTGTGAAATGTTGATACACTGGAACATATCATAGAGCGGCTTGTTGTTCTGTTACAAGTAAATACTCTAGTCTATACCCATCTTAAAGAAATAACTTTTATTTCAAGCAAATTAGTTTGCAAGCAACTATTATAAGCAATAACTTTATCGGTCTATAAACTGTAACGATTAGAAATGACATAATAGTTGTCGCCGTCTTCTAACCTTCATCCAATAGAAGCAATTAGGTGTCTATTAGGCCATCGCTCTGACTCTTAAAATTGATAGCATTTTATAAGGAGGAAGCATTCAATGTCAGCCATAACATGTGGAATTAAAATAATCGAATATTTGGAATATAATGGAAAATTAAAAAAAAATTGAGTCTGCTTTCACCTCTGGATTTCGTTTCAGTTATATTGTTGTTGTATAAGTTCTTAATAAAAATAAATTGTATCATATCATTTCATCGTCATTTAATTCGTACAAATTCATGAGTTATTTGGTTATTTTTATTTCAATAAGAACGAATTATTCCTAAATTTACTAAGAAAATCTAATTTATTGTCTCTCGACATACAATTGATCGTGTATTTAAAGAGTTCCTGGAAAAGAAGAGAAATAATTTGGGTTTTATATATCAAAGGATATAGGATCATTTTTTTACTTTATTGAATTGAAGTCGACCGAAGGGCAACTACGAATAAGGGCCAATGTGCAAATTGACAACTTTAGACATATTATTTGACTCTAGGGGGGGGCTCTCAAAGTTTCAACCATATAGGAAAAGATGCCACATAGGCCCTTTTACTTTAGCAAAAAAACACGTTTACACCTGTAAATGTGAATTTGTGTCTAGTGTTGTTAACCAGACTAAGACGTAGCTTTTAACATAAAAAAGTAAAAATCATCAATTTGTTACTTTGGCCCTTATACATAGGACCCATCGTTATATGTAGAGACAATATAAAGGACGTTCAAAAATTTAGTTACACTTTATCCCGATCAGTTTAGGTCGTCAGGTCAGTTCGTGTGTTCTTGTGAATTCGTTCGATATGCAATTTGCCGAGTCTAGTTCAAATTCCAAATGAGCGAATTTTATTATTTACCGGTGACATAACCACATGGTAATTGCATACGTATATCGTTCAGCGATCTAAATACACGGGACATTGATTTGTACGATCAATCATTCGTTACTTGATCTACAATTGACATTTATTATATGCCATCTAAATTACATACAATATATCCAGCAACTGCTACTATCGTATCATTGTATAGTTGTCAATAACAGTGGTAGACACCACAACAATAACATCTGTTGCACGAATGGGCCGGCTGGCTCGGTGCGGCGACCACACAGGACACAGACGTGAAGTGGAAGTAATTCCTCGTTTCATCTGATGACTGTCTGTGCCAAAGGCCTAATTTTAGGCCTCCTTAAGGGACGAATTTGAAGGGGAAATATTGTATTTCTGCGTGTCTCCTCCTCCATCGATTAAAGGTAGGCGACACATCTACAATTGCGGTAAAACAAATTGAATATGTGTTTTACAAATGTTTTGACAGTTGACACAAAAGCTATTTGTAAATATACGAGTAGTAGAATTAAAAAAAACTTAATAAGTAGCTTATCTATTCTTACAGGTTACGTCTATATCAAATTTCATCTCGATGATCTGGATGTCGATCCATGAAGCCGTTATAGACATTGTGACAAACATCCATCTAAACGTTCGCTTTTATAATATTAGTAAGATTAAATATTCTCGCAATTAAAAGCTTCGATTGTTTAATGTAAGTCATTAAATTGATCAGTTGCTGATTTTCTGACGGTACTTGAAGTAACTATTTATAAAAGTACATGAATATAAGTTATAAAACTACTTCCAAATTACATCGACCTTTGCTTGTGTCACGAGAACTTAGGTAATAGATGAAGTTAGATCTAGTATTGTTATATCGCATTTAGAAATTCATACGCTCTAAAATAGACGTCACCTGTGATATATTGAGATTAAATAAATTAATCAAATGAAATATAAAGAATAACCGTAAAGTAACCCTTTTGATCCCATCAGGCGAGAGCACTCTACCTTTTAAATGCACTTACTTCGATATCATTAGGACGTTGTAAAGGCGGGTTTCCACGGTACGCAAATTGTCTAAACTACCATAAAATGAGTACTCTTAGAAATGATAAGCAAACCTAAAATACATAGACAAAGCTTCTAACTACCGAGTGAATTGATTGTAATACTACAAGCGCACAGGGGCATGCCCTGTTGCATGCTGACATGCATGACATGACATGCATGCTGACTGACCAGTGGCTGATTGTCGCGGAAGCGGCGATACTGGAAAAAACCGGTTTACGCCGGTACACCAGTAGACAAAATAAGGGTTGAAACTAAGCACATTTTTTTATGAGTTTGAATAAATTTAAAGCAAGTGGGTTTTAATATCAGGGCAATTTCGGCAAAGTTATTTCAATTTATTTGTAGATTTGTTATCTGTTTTAAAATTCAATTATTTTATACTTATTAAAATATTTGAAGATTTTGTTTCATTACAATTTTGTTGTATTTTTTACGCTATCTGTTACTGCCAACACTATCACAAAAAACAATATAAATAATCAAGAATTATGTAAACTAAAAAAAAAATAATGTATTTTATTCTATCATACTGACTAATAAAACTCTTCAAGAAATGTTTCGATTATTTTTTTTTCAACATATTGTGACAGCCGAACGAAGATAGGTAAATATTTTGAACGTTCATAAGAAGCTTTGTCTCTGTATGGTTTATCTACTCAAGTGCTACCATACGCTGTTTCCATGGACGCGTCGTGTCGTAGATGAAGCTTGCACAGTGGAAGCCTATCTTAATTGAGCTGATACGTCAATTTGTGACAGCAAATATCAGACTAATATAGCATCGGATAAAACCGCGTCCCACACAAGCATCGACTTAGTAATCGATTCCGAGACATACGCACGTCCCGGAAGGATATTGAAAACGTCGTTCAATTTTATACTTTATTACGTAAAAGTTAAATTACAAATTGCCAATACTCATATTGTATTTCAAATGGGATTTTATAAGATTACTCAAGTGTTTAATCGAAGTTTAATAGATCATGATCATGACACGAGAAAATGTTATACGTAAACTCATCTAAGTATATTTTCTAATGAAACGCTTCAGTCCTTAACATATGTAGGTTACTAACCTAGTTTTCTTTTAATTCTGTATGAAAAAGGCGCAACTATTGGGATAAGGGATCCTCAATCGAACATGTAAATTTTATTAGAAAACTGAACCCTTTATCATGAATATATTTCTTTTATATAAAGCTTTAATTTTCCAGTGACTAAATACAAGTTATAAAGAGATGTTCTTGTCTCTACAAAAAGTATTTTTATTCATAAACATAAAAGATTTATAAAACACAAAAAAAACCGACTTCGCGACTTGAATTCGCCGGAATAGCGAAGAGACCGTTGCCCATAGACATCTGTATTTACAGACGCATAGCCATTAGAACGAAATTACTTCCACTTCACGCAAGTCTTCTGTGTGGTCGTGGTATTACACCGGTCGAGCCGACCCATACGTGCAAAAGATGTCATTGCTTTGCCTACCACCGTTCTAACTATGACTAACTGAGAGGAATTCAAGTTTCAAACTCTTATCAACGTATAAAAAAATAGCTTACAAATTATAGTCCTTTCTTATCTTTTTAACAAGCATTCAGAGGAATTGTGAGTGAACTCGCGGTAAAAGCATGTATGGCAATAAAGCTAGAGAGCCGAGTTTAATCCGACACCCATACAAAATATTGCTTGTACACACAAGATATTAATCAATTGAAATCCGTATTATATTCCACAATCGGATGCTTTTGAAGGTTTTAACGCATTAAAGCATTATTACGTGAACTAGCAGTAAGGATTGTACAAGAAACATAATATATTATAGACCAATTTCACTTTTTGATAGAAATAAGGGACAGATAATCTGATCCTTGACAAAACTTGAAACTGTAACCGGATCCTAAAGAATTCATTTTTAAAGGTAACTAAAGGTAAATTTCTGAAAAATACATAGTTTTTTTTCAGTGAATATGTTGTCAAATTGTCAAAATAATATAAAGCTTTAAGCCAAGACATCGTTTTTATCAATAGCTAGTTCAACTAATTTCCAGTCAATAGTCTTCTTTAAATGTAAATTGTGACACTGCTCTTTGACAAAAATAAAGATTTGATTGTTTCTTCGCATTAAATAGGATCCGTAACTACTAAAACGATATGAAAAATTCTTTCAATGTAGGAAAGCTACACTATACCAGAGTGGCAAAGGTTATACCTGCATTCCCGTACCTGCGCCTTCGAAATCACAAGCAACTGCTAGTTGTTTAATAAAAAACAAAGGTTTTACAATGAATTAACCAGAGACCATTATAAAATAAAATCTTTATATATTTTTGTTTTCAGTTAATTACGATAACTAGCATAGGTGAAATAAATCTCACTTTTTAGTTGACATAAATTACATAGTAATAATTTTAATTTATAAATGTTTTCGTATTTGTTTTATTGGTGTAAAAACATGTTTCGAAAATTTTACAACAGGTTTCAATATAGAGATGTTTATTATATATAAGCTATAAATATATAAGCGTCTAATATTATGAGAAACGATACTTCATTAACATGATTCGGAGCTTTGTATGCTTGTAATCAGCGATGTCTTTTGAAAATTTACTTTATAAAAATCTTAAAGACGCTTAATCTTATTACGCCTTCCAATCGTTACATCCGAGATAAGGTATTCGGGCTGTTCCTGAGAACGCAAATGCTGTAAGTATTACTATTTTCCACAGTTTACATTGTTCCAGTTAAGAATCGAATCCAGCGGTAGAATACAACCGGGAAATGTAAACTGCAATGGGTTCTGCAGCACCACTCTACACCGGATGACTCTTAGAGTTAATTAAGTATGGGATATCCCTAAGTGTTTAAGTAGCCATTAAATCTCTATGAGTGAAGCAATAAATATAATTAAAATAATATAATCATAGTTACCTTAAGATAAAAGGTGGTTATGAACCATTTTTATCAAGACTGGATAAATAAAAATTGCAGAATTTCATTTGGAGCTTGCATATCTCTTCATCTGTCTCTATAGATCTACACATCTGTACTGATATATATATTTAAAACATAAAACAAATACGTTAATTTCACTAGATGTCTAAACTTGTCGATTTTCTAAGTACTCAGTAATTATTTTTAGAAGTTACAATCACAAAATACACCATCATCAAAGTCCTTCACAAATATGGAAACATAAAAAACTTTCCACGGCCACGGATCCATTTACGCGGAAAGCCTATTATAAGATAAAGATGTTATCAAAGAAAACACAAGGACATGAAAGTCAAAGACATATGAGTGCGAGAATTGGAAATGTTATGACAGTCGCGTACAGCTAATGCGCGCATTCCATCCTTTGATATGAGAGACAGGAGACAGCGATGTTCTCTCAACAGGAATCAATTTACGAAGCTGTTATAATACGAACTTTAGTTTTTAATATTACTTTTGATTGTTTTAATAACATAACATCAGCATCTCGATCTTAATTCAACGTAGTGGTAGAGATTCTCATTTGGTCATCTAGTAAAAATATGACACCAAAAAAAAATTCTAGCGTTGTTTTATATCATCATATACTAGATGAACAATATGAGTAACAATACGATATTAAAATTGTCACCTAGTAACATAGTTCAATCAATAAATTTTAAACTTTTTTAACTGACAAATTTTCTCGTGAATCCTCAGAAAACACTGTCAAAGAAGCATCAAATTACATTCAACGATTTAGGAACCAGGGCATTAGCACCGCAGGCTCCCCTATATATCCGACAATGGCGCCCTCATATGCCCGGCGCCCAGGACTGTCGCCCTATCTGGCCCTGCCCTAACAAAGCTACTGTTAGGAACTCGAGAGAAAAACATATAAAACACCTTAACATCATAAAATTTATGCGCTGTGTAGTTTATAATGGAATGGCAGGCCCTGGAATGTACTATGTGGCTTACGGCCTGGAATGTGCTGTTTTCGATCGCTGGACTGGAATTATGTAAACCGGTCATTATTCCTAAAGCAAAGATAAATGGCTCTTTGAGTAGTGCCATATATGAAAAAGCGATATTTGATATTGTTGGGCAAACAGTAACAGATGTTACATTGAATAAAATATATCTTTAAATAAAAGGGATGTTCAGTTTATAACATACTAGATGTCGCCCGTGACTCCGTCCGCGCGGAATTAAAAGGAAACGTAATAAATACCCTATGTGTTTTTCCAGACTATGTTCTATATCTGTGGCAAATTACATCAAGATCCGTTGAACCGTTCCGCAGATACCTTCAAACAAACATCCATCCATCCATCCATCTAAACATTCGCATTTATAATATTAGTATGATGTCTATCCCAATAACGTTAATAAATTAGAATTCATTGTTTTAAAGATTAAAAATATTAAGAAATGCCTTGAACGTGGTAATTTCCAGATGAAAAAATTAAAACGAAAAAGAGTTTATACGGTTTTATTCGCTTAAGAGATAACTGTGTAATATGCAACAGATATAATCATTACGTGAGCTATCAGGAAAACAACGTAGCTAAAGTGTGCATCAATCATGCCTCGGAAATACTAATAAAAAACAGGTGGCAAAAATAACTACATACGCTTTTGTGTTAAGGCTTTTACAGTTGTGTTAGATTGGATTGGATTTTTTTACTTAATGCTCCTTTTAATGGCAATTAATATTAATATCCCTTACTTTATAAATGTTTTATTTGTTCTTTTGCGTAGACGAGGTATATTTTCAATCCGTAAAAAAAATTCTGAACAGTTAAAATTAAAAATTTCTTCCTTTTGCAACTGTCAATTTTTAACATTAAACTTATTGAACTTTTTCATAATAAATCTAGTATATTTTACCTGAGTAATTCAGGAGGGATGATTTTTTTATCATTATAGTTTAAATTTATAATGTAATATTAAAATTAATTTCAATACTTACCAAAAATTAGCGGCATCCAGTTTATTTCACATAACACAAGCAGCACTCTCACTGCACTTTAAGGTACACAAATCAGCAGGTAGCAGTTCGTCAGGAGTTAGCAGGCAGGAGTTATCGGGCAGGAGTTTGCGGGCTGTCAGAAGAGGCGTTTGTTAGTGCCGCGGTCGCGTTCGCTACTGGCTCGACGCCGCCCGCCCAGATGTTATCTCTCTTACGGGTTGAATGGGGTGCAAATGTTAGCTGTAAGCGTTGATAATAAAGTGGAAATGTTATTATATTAATATACTTATAATGTTAATGTGTTTATGATTTAATATTAGTACCTACATATACGGAATACTGCTTGAAAAGCAGATATAATCCGCCTTAAATGTGTCTCAAACATGAATATTAAATAAGTTTTTTGAAAAATTTTGTATTCATAACTCTATTTTGTACAAACATTTTATGCCTCATTTTTTAAATATACACAAGACCTTTTTGCAACTAGATAAAATTGTTTAATTCTAAACTAATGTTAGATAAGTTGCTGACTCTAAAAGTGCATTATTACGCATAAAGACTATATAGAGGTTCATAAACAAAAAGTGAAGCAGTTATCTTGACTCTACGGTCTCTACAAAACTGAATATCATCATCGCTTCGCTCTTTGCTTGCACTGGCTTGACATCCCCTTGGGCCACCCGTTGTCTTCAATTGTCGCACTCAGCTGGTGCGTCGTAAACACCTTTTAATGATGTTAGTGGGCAGCACCACAACATTGAACTTTAACATTTAACAGTGGATTTTCTAATGTCATCCTTCAACGCTGAATCTAGATAGCCTATGTTGTGTTTGCCATTTTTGTTTATAATCGTCTATTAAGTTCTAGAGAAGTCTGACCTTAAAATTCCACTGCCATAAAATTTGTATAGATACATTATTTTTGACATTTAAAAAGTATTCTGTAAGTGTTCCAAAAGTAAAAACTCACCATAAGACAAACATACAACGTTTTTTATATTAATATATTTATTTTCAAAATCTTCACAGATTTAAGCTTTAATCTTTAGCTTGTAACGAATTAGATTAGATTATTTCGGCTTTTCATTGTAGTATCGTAGCCAATAAGAGACATTGCAAAGTTATTAATAAATCACAATATGAAAATATATTACATTCCTGTAGTTCGTTTTATTCGATGGAAAGGGTTAACGATCTTTACAAATCTCTGATAGAGTTTAAAGACTTGCGTCGTGAAGGTGAATGAAATATGTTTTAACAACAAGGGTTAGGAGACAACGGACCTCCATTTGTCGCGGTTCTTATACACCTTTATAATTTTTTAATTAATAAATAACTTAGTAAACTCTTAAAAATATAATTTAAGATGTTTAAAGCTTACTTAAGAAGTGTATAAACTCTACGAATGCGCTTGCACGGACTTTATTAATGCACGGCCATGAATACAATCTAATCATTATTTTCCTAATGATAACATTTTTAGTAAACTCGAAAATTTAAAATAAAGCTATTTATAGCACGGGTATACGATTGTATAAAAGATTTATAAATGCTTTTTCGTAGTCAAGTTATAAGAATACATGAAAATGTTGGAAGAAAAAAGGCTAACTATAGCTAGTATAGGGGCTTTATATTATATATTCTTAGCTATTTATTTTACGGATAGCAAATTCCCCATAAAAGAAATTTCGAATTCGAATGTGCAAAAATATTTAATAATATGTACAATCAAATAGTTAAATTCACCTCACACTTTTGATCAAATTGTTATAAGAGTTATTTACCACGTATTTATATTGTTTTGATGATTAGTTTACAACTTAATCAATGCACTGTAAAGGTCATTTTCCTAAATGAGCAAGAATACATAATAATAACACTTTAGAAAATTATTTTTATTTTCAACATGCGAAATTTGAAATATTATTAAGGTTTGTGATTTAAATACAATAATTTTTAGGACCAATATTTATATTCTCAAATGAATGAAATAAAACGAAAAAATATACGAAAAATGAAGCGTGTCGCACATATCAGACGTATCGTGATAAAATTTCACAGATATTTCAAGAAGAAAATATAAAAACCTTTAAGGTGTTTACGAATTAAATCGCCCGTTTACCTTATTTGTTCGGAGAAATATTGAAAATGTGTTTGGATTTTTCTAAATGGAAGATTGAATAATATTTTATGGCGTATTTGAAATACACCGTCGGAGCCGAAATAAATCAGAGGTAAAATACGTAATACGGTTCCTCTTTTCACGTCCGTCAGTTTTATGGGATTAAAAATTTGTAACCCCAAATGGAAATAAGCCGATTATCACTGGAAATGGTATTAAATAACATTACATACTAGCTTTTACCCGCGACTCCGTCCGCGCGGAATAAAAAAAAAATTGTAAACGGGGTAAAAATTATCCTATGTCCTTTTCCTGGTTCTAAGCTACCTGCCCACCAATTTTCAGTCAAATCGATTC
>DWHV01000364.1:0-10464 GCA_018248035.1 Papilio joanae | reverse complement strand
AACATCAGACAGCTCATCGAGAAGACCCGTGAATTCAATGTCCCAATGATTATGTGCTTCATTGATTACTCCAAGGCATTTGACTGCGTAAGATGGTACTGTCTATAGCGAATCCTCCCAGAGATGGGTGTCCCTGAGCACTTAACAGCATTGATTGCAGCTCTTTATGAGAATGGGGAGTCAATGGTCAGGGTCAATGACGTGGTGTCCAAACCTTTTAAACCACGGAAAAGTATCCGACAAGTATGTATCCTATCCCCTCTTCTTTGCAACATCTACGGCGAATATATCATGAGGACTGCGCTGGAAGAGTGGAATGGAGGTATTTCTGTTGTGGAGAAATGGAGGTAATAAGATCAGTAACCTAAAATACGCAGATGACACCACACTATTTGCCTCTTCAGAACGGGAAATGGCTGAACTGATATATAGAGTTGAGCACGCAAGCGAAATGGTTGGTCTTTCCATAAATAGGTCCAAGAGGAAAATTGTGGTGGTTGATAGAGCTGGTCTGGTTGTACGAACAGGAGAACTCTCAGGTCTGGAGTTCGTAAACGAATACGAATTCGTTTACGAACTCCAGACCTGAGAGTTACAGAGGTATACGAATACCTAGGGTCTTTGATAAGTAACAAGGACGGATGCGATGGGGAAATTCGAAGACGTACACAGATGGCTAAAGCAGCATTGCTTGAGAGCTACAAGCTGAGAACAGAAAAATGACAAATGCCACTAAAACCAGGCTAGTGCGTGCTTTAGTCTTCTCGATATTTTTATACGGATCAGAATTATGGTCAATTCGAGCAGCCGACCGAAAGAAAATTGAGGCTTTTGAAATGTGGTGTTGCGCATATCATGGACAGCAAAAAGAACCAACAATTCCATTCTCCGTCAACTAAAGAATAGCACGCGCCTATCCACTACGTGCTACCGGCGAGTCCTCGGTTACTTTGGCCATATTGCCCGGAGACTAGGGCAATATGGCCAAAGTAACCGAGGACTAAAGTAATATACGACTTAGGGTCCTTCAAGAAGCGAGCATATCTCTTTCTTAAAGGCCGGCAACGCATCTGCAATTCTCGTAGTGTTGCGGATGCCCATGGGCGTCGATGACCACTTCGGTGTTCGCGCCGCTCGTTTGCCCCCTTCTCTTATAAAAAAAAAAAAAAAGACAACCAGACCATCTGGACAAACTGGTTGTAGTAGGGAAAGGTGAGAGTAAAAGAGCAAGGAGACGATCGCCTATCCGCTGGTCTGACCAAGTCCAGTCAATATTGGGACTCAACATTCCGCCATGAGACAAGGTGTGGAAGCAGCTCGTCGATACATCAGTGAAAGCACTTCAAGATGAGCACGACCTTCAGTACTGAAGAGCACAAAGATGAAGAAGATTTATATTTTATATTAGATACTAATTACGAAACATCTTTGAAGCGACCTGAAATAAAACTTCTTGCAGCCGTGCCAGTTTATCATTTACAATATCTGAGCTCCTTAATGGACACGTGAATAGAATAACCTGATGTACGAAGACATCTTGTCCGCCGTCGTCCGGTGTGATGAAGCCCCAGCCTTTGGCAACGTTGAACCATTTGCAGCGGCCGCGCCGCGTCACGCCTGTGACGCCTCCGCCCGCACCTGACAAACGTTATTATTATTACAATTAATAATACAATATTAAAACAACTGATAGTACTTTCCTAAGACATTATTAACGTAAAATAGAAAAACGATTAGGACTCACGTAGCCGTATAAAAATCGACTGCATTCGAGCCTTGTAGAGGTTCTTTATCTATATGTTATTGTTAATTATTTAATTTAATAAATGACTATACAACGCAAGTTTTGCCGTTTAAATATTTTATATAAACACACAAAACCACAACTTAGCAGGCTTTTCATTTTCTTCACTGAAAGTCTTCTAAGGAATAAGGAAAACTTTCACTTCCAATCCTTTAATTTTTAATGATATTAAAATGTATCTATATCATCTTAAAAATACGTCTTAAAATAGTAATGCAAAGATAACCATGATCATAAAACTACATATTTCTTCAACAAAGGTATAGTCCGTTTAGTCTCGTCTTACCTATACATAAATACAACTGAATACATACTAACTAATGTACTTGCACAGTCTACAGTTAAATAGGTCGAACTAATAAGCATTCGTGTTATTGTAGAATAAAAGGACGACGGAACTATAATGATGAATTAATGAAAAAGGGACTATGTGAAACCGTTTGAACTGCATTCTTATGATGCTACGGGTAGGTATAAGGAGCTTAGACAATACTCTCCGTATTGTCTAAGTTCTACATGAATATTAATTTTTATTTTCACAATCATTTATTAACATTTTGTCATACTTTTACCAGAGGACCTAAGTTAATAATGTGTCAATACCTATATTTTTCATTGATTTGTAATTTAAGTCATAGGTTAGAATTTCAATCGACTATTATCGTGAAGACTGTCCTAGCAAGAACTTATTTGAAATGGAAATTACTTTTAAAAATCTACTTAAATTTAAGCACAGTATGTTTTAGCTAAAAACCTCTGCTTCACTAATTAGGCGATGAGGTCATATTTGGTGAAAAGTGGGTTTAAATGACTCAACCAATGATTAACTTTATTAACGATTTATTCTCTGACGTCATTACTACGCCAGTACAGTCTTAAAAGCTAAGTGGAAAAGCTTAATTTCCGTTTTCCATACAAAGAGTTATAAAAGGCACAACATTTTTATTTATGTCTAAATATCAAGGTTTAAATTTTTGTAATAAAAAAAATAATGCTTATTTAAAATTTTTGATAAATAAAAAAAGTAAATTGTCATAACTTTCTATTTAAATTTGTTTTACGTTATAGTATGTTTTTACTTGCTTCGAGAAAGATGTAAAGCAATGAATTGTCGTACATTGTCATATTTATGAACACTTAAAAAAAAAATAGTTAAAACCCTTTGAAAAAATAGATTTCATAAATGTAATTAAATTTAATCGAGTATTTGTGAGATTGCATTAAGTGGCCGGGCCCCTTATTTTAGATGCACACATACTTAGATACTTTACCGTTCGGAAATCTATTAGCAATAAATAAGGGCCCACGATCGCTTACAGTACTAAGAAAGGGTATACTATTCCCCTTATCGGACTCTTTTATAAAAAATAACGTGGGAACCGAACGAAAGAATGAACTCTTTTTATGTATAGATATCGCCGTCCGTGGTGGTTGGTGGGTTGAAGACCTCGTTTTGAAGTAGTTAATTAATACTACGTACGTGTTTATATCAAATTCGAATTTATATATCCGAATAACTTTAACCTTCATTAATAGGCAAAGGTGAGTTTTGTAGTCGCCGAACTTCAATGACTAATCGACATGATATTTCCTGTTAAATAAAAAACTTAGGTATGTAAGTTGAATAGACAATGACTAAGTTCCGGAGGAGAGAATACCGATGAAAAGAATATGACCATCGGTGATTAATAAACGAACTACCGGGTACAGGTAAATTATTCCATCAGACTGACATGTATGATGTATGCCGCGAGCCGAGAGACATACTCGTATCTAGTTTACATTGATGTACTTCGTACGGTATATTTAAAATATTATATTAACTTTTTGTATATCAAAAGTTTTTTTTTTGTTGAGCTTAATCAGCGAATTCCAGTTTTAACTTGGTTTCATAATATTGGATTTAAACTAAGAAAACACTGTAGACTTTCATTACCTTAAATTTTTTAAATATGTAATGAAAGCTTCAAAAAGCTCTATATATTATTGTATCCAAAAAAAAATTGTTGTTACTGTCGATAGTATTACGATACTACGGTAGAAGGTGGCTTTGTAAGTGTTGTGACGTCGTATTGTGGTGGTATGTTAGGCAAGCATATTATTTCGGGCGGCGGTAGAGTCGGCAGCGCAGGCACACGTGGCGGGCCGGGCGGCGCGGCGCGGTGGCGGGTGCGGCGGGGACCCGAGAATGCGCGGTATTTAGGTTGCGTTGCTGGTCGCTGGTACCTCTTCATTCATCGCAGCACTGCACCTTGCCGCGGCCCGACACAACTTTACCGCCGCATATACTCAATATTTATTATTCCCTATACTGAATTAATGAGAAAGCGTAAACATCCATTTCGAGTTTTACGCGGGTATCGTTTCATCATATGCATATTCGGCATACCTCTGTGTTGGTGAAGCGATAATCGTTCTAAGATAAACTTTATTCGACAGTAAGTTCAAGAATGTTTTTGATTAATTCCTCTGAGACCTGCTCACATCAGACACTACGTTTCTCTTAGTAAATGTAAGACTCTGTATAAAGTTTACCAATTAATATCCTAACAATCGTATCAATTCAAGTGCAACTGTGGTGAATTAACCGAAAAATAAGTAGTGTTTTGACATTATCCGAATATTGAACGTTTCTTTTCTGCAGTGTTTATAAACCTAGCGACCTATATGCGGGGATGCGGAGATCCTCCTACACCTAAAGACTCCAATAATTTCGGCGCCTTAGTTTTTATTTCCTTGTTTACTAAGTACTCTTATGATTTTTTTTCAATCGATCGTCAGTTATGTAAAATATTACATGGTAAGGAGGTCGTGTCGTAAAAAAAGTTGAAAAACATTTCTCTACTGAATGAGATGTTTACGCAAACAAAAGCTCTCACTGGACGAGTTAACGTAATGAACTGAAGGGAATTGGTAATATTTGTACAGGGCATTCCGGTAAGCGACGTGTTGACTTCACGTAAATGAGGACGAGTGCATTCACATATGCTCTATAAAATTTACACTACGTTTTATAAGTTTTTCTGTTTTTGTATGTTAGATAGACATAAATCCATTTAAATTTGAAATAGTTTTACATAAGAATGTATCAATATTTTATTATTACTTATTTCTTGAGAATGTAAATAACTGGTAATTTTGTACATGTCAGTTTTTACATTTACTCTTACATTGTTTCATTAATAAAGATTTGAGAAAATTGTATGTTTCAATTTTTTGTTTCAGCTAAATGTCACAAAAACTTTTTTATAAATTCATAACTACAACCAATAAAAGGCAGTCGCATCAAAAGAAAAATAGTGTGTAAAAATAAAATATCATAAATTCTAATTTCTATTTATTGTAGTCGATTTATCTTGATTATATTTTACGAGCTTGTCTGTTCCGTTACAAGGCGTTGTTATTTCAGAGGAATGTGGTGCAAGTTTGTTTTCAGGGCGCCGTGTCACATCGAGTCGTGCAAGGCAAAGGCGAAGTGCATCGGCCGCAGTAGCGGCGCGGCGCATCGGAGCCGCGGCCGCGTGTCTGTTCTGTTTACTGAGCGAGCTGCGCATGAGTCGCGCTCCCCCCTGCCCCGATACCCCACAGCCCGCATCCATGCCCATACCAAGCCAGACGTCAACATACACATTGGAATTTCAAACTTTATACGCATGTTTAACTTTTGATTGCATTCCATAGGCCTGAACCCCATGAATGTGTGTTAATAAAGTATTTCGCCCGGCTCTCGTATTTAAGTATACTCTTTTAGTAGTTTTTCTATCGAATGCACTTAACACAAACCTATTTTAATCCTTCCGCAACAGTCATTACTGCTCGAATGCTTTTGTTTCGGCTTCCTAAATATAATTCTATGTCGCCGTATATAACGAGCTTAAGACAGAAATCCTGACATTCCCGCTTTATTGGTGAGTTCTCAACAACATGGTATATTGGCTGTTTGGAATCGGGCAGCTAATTCTGTATCGGTTTATTTTGGAAGCAGGAAGGGGAAATACTGTGCTCTGCTTTGTTGGTGTGTCGAACTAGTTATTAGCAAAACATCTCAAAATCTAACTAAATATTGAAAACATTTGCTTAATTTCGTATCTTGAAGCAATTTTCTTATATTTGTTAATCAAAAATCATTTTTAAGTAAATTTCAAATTGTAACAAGCTTAATTCATGTTTTTGTTAAGTTACAAGTGTTTATGAAAGCTGCTATAAATATGTATTTCTACAAAAAAAGCTAAGCTTGGAGTTTTCTCTCAAATAAACTCAACATTTATAGTTAAACACAAACAACAAGTACAAGGAAAGTAGGGTAGGGATCGTTGACTGCATTACGACGTGGCTTCACGGATAAATAATGCACAAAGCGACTACTCGCATCGCCGGGAACTATCGAATTTTAATTATTGATAACATTAAATAGAGCACGATGTCGTCATGTTGAGGGAATTACTAAATCATTATTGGGAACATGTATTGTTATCTTAATTATGTTTTTACGACTTCCTCTCTGTATGTATATCGAACATGATAAAATACTTTATAAACAACACGACAAAAAAACAAAGGGCCGCGACACTTACGACACACAGAAGTACCTCACATCACGTGAATAACAAAACGGGTTTGGTACTTTGGCCTACAATTTTAGCATTTCTTAAAGATGTTTATAATCCACAATCATCATGTTTCGCGGAAAGAAATAATAAAAGAATTATTCAAACTAACTCGTAGTATGATTTGGCATAAAAAATATCTGCGTTGTTGCTATATTTGTTTTGATTCTGTTTCCGTATATTTCCATATACATAACTTAAACAATCACTAACATAATAAAATTGATGAATATAAAGTTATAGAAAACATAAATGTAGCATGTAAACAAAAAATACTATTAAATTCGTTTAAAAATCTTATAAAACGAAGTAAAACATTCCTTCATTGAGTAGTCTAGAGTGTTATCAATCGCAGGTACGGAATTTGTTCATGAATCATCGTCAAGTGGCGCTTGTGTCCCGGGGAGCGGTGGCTTGGAGCGAAAGAGACAGGCCAATGTACCACCATTCAGATTTAATTGACTGGTTACGAACTCGAACCCTGTCGTAGGGACGAGCGTTACTTAACATCGACTTTCTAAAAATTCCAAATAGGCAGTTCTTCTGTAACTCTCAATGAATAGTAATTCCATTCGGAAACACGTATGTCCACATTATTCTACGGCAATGTTGCTTCATTCAAGCGTTATAATATTATTGTATATTGAATATGTAAATTGTATTCAATCCAAGCGTTTACATGTAAACGATTTTATTCAATTTTTGAGCTGTCCAAATAGCTTTAGCAAGCTATTTTAATATTATTAATTATTGACTACATTGTCAATAAAAAAATATTCCGTTGATCAAATTTTGTCGATAACAAGATGCCTCACTATCACGTCGGTATTTCAAAGACAAAAACACGTAGTAAAATAGTGGAGGGGGAAACAAGATTAAAGTCCTTCTAAAATGCAGTCAACTAAATAACGCACACTAATATCTGTAACCTAAACTTGCTCGTATTAAATGACAAACAAATACTTAGCATTTTATACCTTATTCCATACATTATAAACTTGACTTCGGAATACTTTAGCTATGCATGCGGGTTGCATGGGAGCGTATAACACAAACGTAGTCGGATGGTTAGCATAGTAAACAATTACTGCACGGTGCGTACTTTGTTCGATAAATCGTTTACAAACTCCTTTCTAAAGTTATTTGAAAGTGTTAACTCGTCATACACATTTTAACACGTATCGAGGACCGTACAATGATGCACCAAAATATTTAATTAGACGTCCGTTAAATACTGGCCTCTTAATAAATAATATAATTTGTTAAATCCTTATTTAACAAATTATATTATTCTAATTACAATTTTTTATCAATCGTAAACAAGACCAAATGAAATGAATTGCGCAATGCGTAGTACGCACTACGTTTTTTTAACTATGAACTAATCATCTAATTTAATACACGTTGTTGTTGATAGTGATAATACGAGAACATCAACACGACACAAAAATTACGAAGACGACACCAGGCGGGCATGGCACACATATGTGTGACATCAATGGAACGAGACTATTAACCTCAATTTAATTAATTTAAATTCAGTTGTAAACAATTTCTATAATTGCCTTCCCAGGCGCTGCGAGAACATCCGCTCGATAAGGGCGACGAGTCCTGGCGCAGCGCATGCAACAGCTTTTAACATAAGTTGATTATAGGAACGTTCACCCCTCACCACGTGCGCCGATAACTACAACAAACGCCCGCAGCCCGCAGCCCGCGACCCGACCCGGTCGAGCGCGAGGCGCGCAAGAGGGATACAACAGCGCCCAAGAATTTAAAAAAAAAATCGGAATCGGTACTTACTCGAAGACGGAACTGCATTTCCGCCTTCCCTCCCGCTCATGTTAATCAAAATAAAACGTAACTTGCACCACTGATATCACCTCTGCGTGACATACATCATCCGCAGCACGAGAAGGCACTCGGTGTACTATAAGTTCATTAAACGTTTGATTAGTTTCAAAAATAACAAGTCTCAAAATGTTTCGGGTGCATGGGAGGGAACGCGCGAACGCGCGGAGCGGCCAGCGACGCGTACGCAGCTCGACTGCGACTGCATAGAAAACGATCGGTGGTGCGGTAGTGTACTAGTGTAGTGGTGCGGTGCGGTGTGGCGCGTAGTGAGCTACGCTACGCTAGCGTATACCGGGCACAGCGCGCCGATGCGGTCGCGGTCGGCGGTCGTCCCTTCCCGGATATCGCTATCACCGAACAAGTAGTTTTTAAAATAGAGAAGCTAACGGAACGTGTGTGCCGCCCGAAAGCGTCGGCAGCTTTACCTCAACCCGAAATATGTCACTTGGCGACGCCGTGTCGTCGATAACTTTACGACTCATTCCTTGGCGCGCCTGTGATACAGGAACGACTGATCTAGCCTCGCTGCCGCTGTTGAACCCTCCTGCACTCCTAATGAAATTGCCGTGGAAATCAGAATTGTTGTATTTCTTCATAAAGATGAAACGAAAACATAGAAACTTTATTTCTACTATCCGGGTATGCTTTATACAGCAGCAGCATTATAGCAAAAAAATCTTTAAGAGTTTTAAAAGTTCGTTTAAAAATCAAGCTAAGAGATTATTGGAAGGTGTAGATGAGTTTTCTAAAAATTTACAAAAATGAATGGTTATTTTAAGTAAAACGTGTTTAACTCATTTTTGTTACTTTACTTTTACACAATAAATTTCTAATAGATTAAATCCTTATATATGTTCGATTAGACATAAATTGGGTTGAGGGAGAGATTGTCTATTTGTTTTTAACAAATTCTATTGGCTTGGGCGACGCGGGGAAATGAAATTAGAATATCCACAGAGAGCTCAAATCGAAACGGTGACTTTAATAATCTTTAAATTACCAAAAGGACTGGGTTTATTATACCACACCTATGTAAGATTTTTCTATACAAGCAATCAAATTGGAAAGTAGATTAATAGGCTTCCAATAATAAGTTATTGTGCGCAGTTTACATATCATTAGTAAGAAATAATGTGACAAGGGCCGTTTGATACGCATCATGCGGACCCGTTTCCCTTCTGTGAAAGCTTAACTTTCTTGTCCCGGTGTCACCTGCAGCCGGTCACCTCGCCCCCACCTGCCCGGCGCACGCTGCACCGCACAACCCATACCTCTTACAAAATCTTTAACAACCACACTAAAAGTTAATTACTTTAACACCTGTTAGAATAATTAATGTATCATTTCAAATAAGTATTTAAAATCAGACTACTAGCATTTGAATATATAGAAAACTCTAAACTACTTAATAAGTATAATAGTAAAGTAATTTCTGCGACACATCAAAAGTTCAATAGTTACCCACCACTGTTATTTAATATGGCAATTCATCATAAGACAAACTACGAGTACCTACATCCATTGCTATACACAGGACACACCGATTGCTCCCGCGACTCCCCGTACCTCGCTTCCTAGTCCCACCTAGTGAACTCTTTAAAAATGGACTAGTCAAGTAAGTTTTCCGAAAACTTACTTGACTAGTCCATTTTTAAAGAGTCTTATAAAACAGACTGAAAATTGTACGCTCTTCTACGTTGGTAGTACGCTGAAATGTGTTTCACAAATAACATTTATCATAACGTTTGTAAAAAAGCAATTACTAAACTACCTACAAATATCTAAAGAACATAGTCTGGCGACTATGTCCTTTTTCATTTGTTTAGATGCGGTGACTGTGAAATAACTCTTCTAACAAATCTTTTCTGACTCTGTAGTGTTTAAAAATTGCACTTTGAATAACACGAGTAGTTGAAGACTTTTTTTGTAATTAAGTTATTATATTCCAATTTATCATAAACATCCGATGAAATTAGATTTGTGCAGGAAATTCACTTCAACCCTTAACATTCCGTGAAAGGTCCCCTTCATCAAAACGTCACAAACTGACGAACTCGCCCGTCTGGCTTATTGTCAACCATCTAATCCATGAATGATTATGCACGAATAGCGCCTCACAATGGACGGCGCGCAAGAAAGACAAGTTTTGAAAATAATGGAACTCGACTGATTGTCACATTTACTTTCTCCAATCTGTTC
>DWHV01000363.1:0-10466 GCA_018248035.1 Papilio joanae | reverse complement strand
GCTCAGCTGGAGCGTGGTTGTGGAGATGCGGAGCGCGCGGGGGCTCTGCTGGAGCATGTGCTGGCTGCATACCCGCAGCGTGTCGACGTCACCTCCTTATACGTCGACATGCTGCTCAAGAGTAATGACATCGAACGTGTCAGGTAAAGCCAACTTATCATCATCATCATCATCAACCTGCCCTTATCCCTATGGAGGGCCACAGTATGTACTCCTTCATACATCTCTATCAGCTGTCATATCTGAATTTACCCCCTTCTTACGCATATCCTCTTTCAAACAATCCATTTATACTTTCTTTGGTCTTCCTCTACCTTTAGAGCCAACTGACTTATATTTCATTTAAATTTAATGCCCATTATTCAAAGAAACGAAAAATATGACGGCCATTAATCTTTTACACTAATATTATTAATTTATCTCGAGAAAAAACAATTTCTGATTAATAGCAAACAGAAGTGAAAATTAACAATTCTAGGCGGGTGTTAGTCCGTTCTCATAATTTAGTTTGACATGCCTACCGGTTCAGTCATTGTTGGGCTATGAGTTATAATTTCGTTGTTTTAAATTAGAGGTTATCTCATTTTTAACCCAACAGACTAATTATATTCTTATTTATTTCATAGACAACTAATGGAGCGAATGACGTCGCAGAAATTGCCAGCACGAAAAATGAAAGTACTCTTTAAGAAATGGATAGAAGTTGAAGAGAAAATTGGCGACCAACAGCAAGTTGACAATATCAGGAAACGCGCTGTGGAATTTATAGAGAAAGCGCAGTTCTAAAATAAAGAAATTACAACATTCTCTTGTGGTTTTATTACTAGAATCAATAACTTAAAAATACAATAGTTTTGCATAAAAAAATAATGCAAGTCCTTCTTAAAAATATTGACTAGGCTTCAAGTAGTAGTAGACTTCAAATGATATAAAAGTTACTTGGACAGATATAAAGTGATTACCAAAGATAATAAATACATTCTTTAAAATAATTTCTTAAACATAAATATTTTGTCAAGTTTATCAGTTGTTGGAGCAGGTGGAGGCGGAGGCGGAGGAGGTGGTTTTATCTTTTCATTGGCAGCTTTTTCTTTTGAAGCGAATGTTTCCTTTTTACTTTTCAAGTTCGTCGTTGCCTCGTTTTGCTTAAAATTCCCATATATTGATATTGGATGACAAACAACGTAACCCAATTTAGAATAGAAATCCTGTTGCCCATGAGTAGACAAATGTATCATATCCAATTTCAAAATGTTTTTGCAATATTCTTCTACTTTGTTCATCAAAAACGTTCCAAGTTTCTTCCCGCGCATTGATTTCGTTATAACGACAGACTCTACAAAGCAGCTTTTAGGCAAACTTGGGATTCGAGATAATTTACAATGTCCCAATAAAATTTCATTTTTGTTAATTAAAATTAAACTTGTTGGTAAAGAGTCGCATGATGCTTGTAAGGAATTCATTCTCGCTGTTACGCTACGAGGCCACTCGTCGTTTATCATTTCGCAGCATGGTGTTAAATATTCGGGATGTTTGTGTAAAGCTACAACACGAAGATCATCAAAATCCATTTTGAAATGCTGAAAATTGCAACAATTTAATCTATACAAAAATGATATACAGATATTATTTCTTATCTGCAGCCGTCAACATTTTTATCTGTCAATGTCAATTATGATAAATTGAAAATGGCATTGAATAATCAATAGTTGTAATTACCTATAAACTTCTTACTTTTAACTATTTATAAAAAATAACACAACATTGAATTTATGAAATAGGATACATACCGCTAATTTTTTTGGAATGCTATTACTTTATAAGCCTTGAAATCACGTAAAAACATTTTATTTTATTTTTTATACGGGAGCAACATAACCTGACCCATGTACTTGACAAACTAACCTATTTTTACCTTCAGCTGTCACAAACTTTAAAAGGTGTCTTTAATTTAATTTCATGTTATTTGAGTTAAAGAATTTTTTCCAGTTACAGTATTATAAAGTATCATTATCAAAGAACTGATAACTTATTTTTAAATCAATTAGCCCGCCTTTACATCTATAATGACGCTACTTTAAAGTGGGCATGGCTGTATTAGCAAACTTACTATATTAGTAAAAACCCAAAAAGTAATAGTTTTTGGGGTATTTGAAACACCTTTTTTTGGTCTCGAACATCCCTAAGTAATAAAATACTTTATGATAGATGATTCTTATTGAAAAAAAAGAACATAATATTTAAAAACAATGGATGAAGCTGACGATGTGCCGAGGCTGTCTGCAGAAACATTTGCAGCTCTTCAAGAGTTCTATGCAGAACAGACAAAAAGAGAGGAAATCTTGAGTAAATTGGAAGCTGACAATAAGCTGGGTGAGAAAATAATATTTGAAGAAAATTGGGTAAATATTGAAACTAAATATTAATGTGGAAAATTACTACAGCATTCAGAATGACTTAGATCTTATTTAAATACTACCTTAGTGTTGATTTTTCATAGTAAATTTATACTTGTGAATTTTCTTAGTAACATGACTATTGTGGCATTAACTGCTAAGGGCATCTTTTAATATAGATTCAGTATGAGAACTTACACTATGCCACCTAACAGTTAATCTGATTTGTTTTTAGCAATTAAGTCAGTTTTGGTATGATGAAGAGACAGTGCAAGCACTTGTGAGGGTGATTGACAGAGTACTGACTGATGGTGGCAAAGTGGCGCTCATATCCTGCCCGACATTGTTTGTGCCACTTAAGCGACAGATTGGACACAGAGCATCAGGTAGGACTTATTTAATGCTTCTTGTTAATAATTTCAATTATATTTTAAACAGTTTTGAGTCCACATGTCTATTCAAGATATGTAGACTCAAAACTATTCAAACACAACATGTAAATACAACTTTTTATTTATAACTAGCTGTCGCCCGCAACTCTGTCAGCGCAGTATTAAAAAAAAACTCATTAAGTAGCCTATGTGTTCTCCCAGACTATGTTCTACATCTGTTTCATCAAAATCTGTAGACCCGTTCCTGAGATACCTTCAAACATCCCATCTAAACATTTGCATATATAATACTAGTAAGATGATAGATAAACTGCAGTTATAAAGTTTTTTTTTGTGCAATAAACGGTTTTTGTAAAAGTAAACCATAATAATATAAAATTTTCTTTCATGTTTCAGTTACACTTTTAGAATATGACAGGCGATTTGAAGTGCATGCACCTGACTTTATATTCTATGATTATAACCATCCAGACAAGTTGCCACCAGAGATGGAGGGTAGTTACGATATAGTTGTTGCTGATCCACCGTTCCTCTCGGAAGAATGTGTTACGAAAACATCACAGACAATCAAATTACTCGCTAAAGGGAAAATTGTGTTTTGTACGGGAACAATTATGAAGGGTTTAGTGGAAAATCTTTTAGATTTAAAGTGTTGCCAGTTCCAACCACATCATAGGAACAATCTTGCAAATGAATTTTCATGTTATGCTAATTTTGATTTAGATGATTTTGTTTAAGGATGTGAATTGTGTAAAGAAAAGCGGAATTAAAACCGCACTCAGAGATATTTCATGATTACATAAACTATTCCTTAGCATGGACATATAGTGATCACATAATTATGTGGCAATAAACTCTTTACAATTAGGTATAAGTTTGTAAAGTTGTTATATATTTTTTTTAAATAAAACAATTTATATGCAAAACATTCCATTTCTTTTATTGTTCTCACTTAACAAAACTAATTATTTTTATTATATTATGCTGGTTAACATTCCATAGACAATCTGATAATTTATCTTACCCACAAATATTCTTAACAAGTCTTGAAAATATATTGACTCATACTCACATTGAATTCCAACATTCCATGAGTCATGTGACGTCATGTGTGTTTGTGTGACGTCATCTGAGTTTTTCTTGCTACATGTGCAGAAATAAAATTCCCAATGAATGAAATTTATAAATTGAGAGTTAACCTCAATCTTGTGTAAAAAATTCGTACCAAGAAACTTACAATAGACTCATACAATATTTTTTGACATATGACAAGCAAAAAAGGCGGGAAAATGAGACATCTCTTAATCCCGATTTTTTTTATTTACTTTAAATTTTATGAATGAAAATACGTAAAATTTAAAAATATTTAGCTAAAGATATAAAAAATATTGCACCTACACTAAGAAAAAGAAAATTGCCAAAATAATGGCGGAATGCTCTATAGGCCTTTGACTTTTAAAAATAACTATGAAATCTGCTAACCAGCCATTTAAATTACTACAAACACCAAGGGAATGATAATTAACTTAATTGAATTATATTCTCTTAGAAAGGCCATTGTTTAAAAAATTGGACATTCACAATTATAATAAACTCTATCAATTTAATTACAAACAAAGATGACCATTTCTTCGACTTATTACATTTCCTTAAACCTATAAAACAATTTAGTGTCGAAACGCATATCAAAATTACTTTATACGACAAATCGTTCCATTCAACGAAAAGAGTTACATCTGGAGACCTCATTATGTTACTCTTTTCGTCAGACAGTTAGAAAAAAGCGTTATTTTATCCGACACAATGATCCCATTTCCTTTTATTTAATTTTTAAAAACATTAAAACTTACACATAAAAATGATTTGTAAGTAAAATAAAAATTCATTGAAATGTTTAATAACACAAAAAATTAAAATTTGTACTAAAATAAAATTTAAATACCTACTTACCTATAAAAATTACAAAGTGAAAAATATTTGAAATAAAAAAAATTACTCGTTTTTTTATTCATTAATCTCTTATATTATTTTCTACATGAATATATTTTATTTGCGTATAGCTTAAGAAAATATATTTTTAATACATCGAGCACATAAAGCCGTCACTGAAATTGATAAAGCCTCTAGCACACTGTCAACGAAGCGAATCTATATTTTACATAAACTTAGTATGGATTAAGTTCGTTCCAGCGAACCATTTCGCAGTTAAACTCAAATTGTGATAATCTAATGAGCAAAATCTGCGTTCCATTTTGCATAGTTTTCATTTCTTTTCGCTTTATATTATCGACAGGGAACAGGACGCACAGAAAAGAGGACTTTATCCCCGTCCTATGCGTCCTTTTAAACGTCAAATCGACTTTCCCTTCCCAAAAATTCCTTATAAGAAAAAGATGATAAGGGAATTTGGACTAAAATTAGTTAGGCCTCTGGTACCATTTGTAGTCCAGGAGCCAGTGACAGATTTTCATGACCAAGTCTTTCCCAATCGAATATGCCTTTTACGAAGTTTCGCTCAAGAAGAAATATGTACGAAAATGTACCTGGCTCCCGGACTTATGCTTTCGCAACAGTGTGCTACAGTCCTAAGAAATCAACTTTCAAAATAACCTTATATTAGTTAGTTATAAATTACAGCCCTGTAATTAGATTCACATTTCTATCAACATACCGACATTTTTCTACACAACGCAACTTTCTACAATAAACATTTATATTCGTAATATTTTATTTTAGAATTTTTTTTTACATACAATTTAAATATAAAAGTTAATTTTATCTGAAAATCTATATTAAATTCTTTTTTTTCTACGCGTAAATATATTTATTAATGAAAAAAATGATATTATTAGTGAACTGTTTTAAATCTTTTTATACAAAATACATACATTACATAGTATTTATTATATTAAGGTATTTTTCTTTAATCCGGTTTAAATATTGATATTGTTTTTTGAATTGAAAGTTAAAATTTATATATTATTGTCGTATAATTTAAAAATAGAAATATTTCTTCAAATAACGAATTTTAATTTTGAATATTACTTGAAAATGTTTCGAAACATGTTTCGAAAGTGGAAACACCGTAACCTTTTATACTGTGATCTGTTACTTAAATATGCTAAAGTCTTATAATTATACCTATCTCTGAACATTCACAGAATTTTCCTGTTAATTCACATACAAAAAGAAAAAATCAACATAAACAGTGTAAAAAAAAAAATGTGCTAACAATCGGCAAATGCAAATATGGCGTTTATCTGTTATTTTTCTTAAACATATTGTTAGTATAATTGTTTTTGTCACATATTTATTAAATAAAAGTTTAAACCCTAAGGAATACATTTTGCATTCACCCCGGCTCTAGATCTAAATAAAACTAACTTAACCTATATCTCTTCAACTGAAGAGATAAAGAGCTCGCCACGTGGTAAAATAATTTGGGTGCTTTACAAATTTTATTTACAGTTTATTATTTTTACACTTCATAACACATAAGAGACAAGAATCAGAAAATTAAAAAAGAAAAAACAACATTATTAAACCTATTTAAACTTTTTCGCTGATAAAGAAAAAGAAATAAGTCCACAGAAAAAAGATAGAAATGGAATCACTCTAGAACTTATAATATCAAGTAATGAGGATTTAAAATAAAGAACCTGGATAAGTAAGAAACTTTGGTAAGAGAAACTTTTATAAGCGGGAAAAATATTAGGGTCATTAGACTTGCTAATCCAGTTTCGACTATAAAAGACATTCTTGTCTTTATGTGTTAAAAAGATTAGACAAAATTCATAATTGATTATTATTAAGGTTATTCCTGTTTATTAAATTAAATATCTGAAAATATGACTATATTAGACAAAGTGTAACTTGAAAATAGTATACATAGATTTAATTAAACATCAGTGTTGCCACATTTATACTGATGACAATGCCATTGAAAAAAATAAATAAAAATAAACTGTTAAAATGAAAGGCACCCATTTGCTGCACTGTTTGGAAGACAAATTACTGACACAACGAGAGAAAGGGAATTTTAAATCTTATTTACTAGACTGATGTAATATTTTTAAAGAATTAGATACATTTGATGTTTGATTTATTTTTTTATTAACTTACTCTGAAATCGTATTTAAAGAAAGATTGTAGGCCGTTTTTAGGCTAAGATAGAACAGATGTTTTTAAATGTATTAACAGTACATAGAGTAAATAATTGTAGGACTTGTCTAAGTAGGTTTTATATCGGAAATTGAAAATTGAATGAAAACGAAAAATAACAATATAGTGATCATAAGATTAGATTCTGTATATAGAAAAGAACAGAAGAAGAGAGAGGAAGAGAGACGTTAATACGATTTTTATTAAGAGAATTTAAAGAAGTTATAACACAAAAAAAAAAAAAACTTTAATTGTCCACTTTTCCCTTTAGTTATGTCGTAGTTGTCTATGGTGCCCTACCTGCGGCGCAGATGTCTCTGGTTGGGCGCACAGAGGTAGAGCAGCAGCAGCAGCAGCGCGACACAGCGAGCCAGCAGCAGTGCCGCGGTCGCCGCCAGACGCGCCAGTCGCGTCACGCAGCGCGCCAACGCCCGCGCCGTGGCGAGCTCCGGCCGATATCATCCCGTACCACACTTACCACTCTCGAACACACCCTGAAAAACACAAACAGAAATGTCACTTTTACATATTCATTGTAACAAACTGCTTAAAAATACAATTAGAATATAAAAATAAAAGGAGAGGAAAGTTGTATAGCGTTAAACTAATTAAAATGAATACTAGACATGATAAACAAAATTATGAGTCATCTTTGTATCCGCACAGAAAAATCACTCTTATACCTTTCGGAAGAATGGCGAGAATGCAACGAGCGAGTCTCTGGTTAGTGGAGCGGCGTGCAGCGGACAACGTGAGTCCTGCGCACACGCAGCCAACAGTCGGCGCAGGAACGCCTCCAGTTGCGGTCGTCGGGCGCGCGCCAACGCCTCTGATGACCACAGCGCGCGCGCAGGGAACGGGATCGCAGCAACCTGCATACAAAAAAAAAACACTCAAAATACACTGTCATCTCTGTCGTTACAAAAAAGAGATGAGAAGATGTTTTTGTACATGTCTTAGAGCAATGGAAACCCTATTAAAGTTATATATGTGTGTCGTCGTACTGAAAGTACCAGGACAACATAAAATATTTTCACAAACAGGCTGTCTCGTGTTATACCATGACCACGCAGAAGAGAGGTGACATAAAATTGGAGCCTAACTAAGTCCACCTTCCCTTCTTAGTTTCCTTTTCTTGTAAGGAAAGGGAAGTGGATTGCATAGAGGAGGGGATGTATAGAAAGTGGAAATATTCTCTTTATGTGCATCACCTCCGTCGTTTAAAGGCAACGCATTTGCAATTGTGGATATCTATGAGCAGCGTTCGCTTCGCCATTTCATCGAATTCGCCGCTTGTTTGTCACCTTATAATATCAAAAAAACATGTCTTTTGACAGTGTAAACTCTGTCATATGTGTCGATGTCAGACTGAAGTACCAGGACAACATAAAATGTAGGAAGATATGTATTTGGATGTTGTAGTTACCTAATGAAGTACCAGGACAACATAAAATGTCAGTAGATATTTATTTGGATGTTGTAGTACCTTGTGTCCGTAGAGACGTCGCATAGCGAGGTAGAGATCCCGAAAGCGGCGATAGCGGCGCAGCAGCTGCCAGTGACAGTGGGGGCCGAGCCACACGCGCACCTCGTACTCATGGTGGGTACCTGCGCCTGCGCCCCGCACTACCCACCCAGGTATGCTCACTACCTCCGCTATAAATATAACAATAAACCTATTTTTATTATGTACTAGCTGTTGCCCGTGACACCGTCCGGAATTAATAAAAAAAATCTTAATATGTAGTCTATATGTTCTTCCAGACTTTTGTCTACATCTATGTCAAATTTCTCCGAGATCTATGAAACTGTTCTGTAGATACCTTTTAAAACATACATCGATACATCCAAACATTAATAATATTAGTAATTTACTAAATATAAAAGGCTCAAAACATTTAAAAAAAAAAATAATGCATAAACTTACCAAAATTGATAGGATGTGTTAGACCTAATGCTGTGTTGTCATCCTGAAACATAGAACATAATTAAATAAATCCTGTCACATTTTATTTATATTACAAGATGACATACGAGCAGGCGGCGACATGAATTCGCCGAAATGGCGAAGCGACCGCTGCCCATAGACATTCGCAATTGAAGATGCGTTGCCCTGCATCGACGAAGGAGATGACGCACAAAAAGAGAATATTTAACCTTCCTATGCCTCCTCCATCAAATCCAATTCCCCTTCCCATTCTTTCCTTATAAGGGGTGGGAAGGGAAAGAGGATTAAAATTAGGCTTCCGGCACTAAATATACTTTGCTTAGCAGCAGAATATATATATAAATACATAGTTATTCTTTAAAGAATGTACAACTAACATTTATCGGTACGGGTACGGGTACAGGTACGGGTACGGGTGCGCGCGGGTCCGCTGCGAGCTGGTCACGCCACGCCCCCTCACACGGCAGCTCGTCATTGGACGTCGACACATTGTCTGAAGCCTCCGCTTCTGTCTCTTTTAATCTGGAAGATAAATAAATATTTTATCTACTTTATAATTCCTACTAATATAAACTAGCTTTTACCCGCGACTCCGTCCGCGCGGAATAAAAAAAATGCACACAAGATAAAAATGTTCCTATGTCCGTCTCCTAGTTCTAAGCTACCTCCCCAACAATTTTCAGCTAAATCAGTTCAACCAATCTTGAGTTATAAAAAGTGTAACTAACACAACTTTCTTTTATATATATAGATAGATAGATGCGAATTTTTGGATGGATGTTTGTTTGAAGATATCTCCGGAACGGCTCAATACACCTTGATGAAATTTGGCACAGATGTAGAACATAGTCTGGTAGAACACATAGGCTACTTATGTTTTTACATAATACCACCCGGACAGAGTCGCGGACGACAGCTAGTTTCTACATATTTCTCGTTTCAACCAATCTAACCTAACCTATAAAGGTATTTGTTAATTTAGTGTATGCAAATTGAAATAAATTATCATCACTCTTATGTTATCTGTCATTATTGTACTAAATGTCTATTATCTATGTCTAATGTACATTATTGTTGTCTGTGGTCAATTAACTCTCTCACTCTTACGCTCCTTTTGCTTAACAACATGTGTTTTATTTAATAGAATTAATCTACAAAAATATTTTTCATCTACCACATAAATAATTCAATAAAAATAGTATCCTCAATAAAATAGCCATAAAGTAAAAAAAAAAAACTGTTGTATTTTGTCTGTCCCTAATTTCACAATATTCTAGTTAGTAATTGAAAAAAAAAATATTCTAGACTATTGTTACTAAATGATTTGTTCCTTTTACCTATTTAGTAAGGGATCTTCAAAGGTCTGCTCCGTGTCATTGGTCTGGTCAGTGGCGACATGCATGTCACTCTCTGACAATGTTAGAGAAGGTGTCTCCTGAATGGGTGTCACCATGATGGGTCGCCGGCTCGCCTGATTGTCGAAGAACGAGTACTGCAGCGCCATCTCGAGCCGGACGTACTTCTTTTGTAGTTCTTGCAGTACCTACAGAAAAGAAGTAACATAGAAGT
>DWHV01000362.1:0-10482 GCA_018248035.1 Papilio joanae | reverse complement strand
TCGTTTCACAATTGTTTTTAACCGCCAGAGTTATTCGGATTTATTTAACGAGAAATATGTATATCCTATTTTATTTACTTCTCGGTTTATGGTTGAAAGAACTACAAAAATAGATTAATTAACCGTAGGTTTCTAAAGCTAAAATCGATTTAAAACATATTGTTACCTCCGTTTTGTCAAAGATGACATGGAGGACGTTATATTTTATCGCTGTGGTTTTGGTCTCAGAAACCCACGGTCAGTCGATTGTTCTAAAACATTCAACAATTCTATTGTTTTCACTTTCTACTTTAAATATAGTTAAAGACACGTTCTTATTTTTTATCTTATTATTTTCACAACTTGCACACAAAATCTGAGACACGTGCAGAGAACACGCTTACCATAGCGGAACTGTTAGTTACAATATAATACGTATGAAGTGAAGTGTTCTTTGTTAAACAATAGCTGACACAAAGAGATCATGGTCAAAACAGTTTTCATCTATTTTAAGCTACTTTAAGTAACTAATTGTTTGACATAAAAGTGCGGAAAAATCTCAGACTATTATAATTATAATTTTACATACACAGGTAGTTAAATCTATGCCAGTAATTATCCATATAAATAGTACAATATCATAACGTAAAGAAATTAATAATTTGAAGTCCTTTAAATAAAATGGAACAATACAAATAACGTCTCTAAACATATAATATAATAATACTAAATTATACAATGTAAACATAGCTTTATCGATAAGATTTTCGCCAATGAAAACCCTCAATCAAGTAACGTCATCTACACGCCTTCGATTCGTGTCTTTATCTATTCATTTTAATATTTATACAGACTCATAATGTTAAAAATCATATAAAAAATCTACGGTAAATTAGATTTTTTTATTAAGAAATCTATTAAAGCGGTTTACCTTGCTGACGTTACTTTTGCATTATTTTACTTAGCAAAGTAAAATTAAAGACATAAAATTATATCAAAACGGAGTTTTTTTATCAATTACTTTCAACAAATTAAGTATCTTAATACAAGACATAAAGACTAAATTAAAAAAAACAGTCATGTTCAAAATTACCATAAAACAAAAAAGCACTTAAATTATTAAATCCGCATTGACAAATCAAATTGTTGCAAAACTACTTTTTATTTTAGTTAACTAATGCATAAAATTTAAAATCTCATATTCGAACATCCTGTATAAAATGAATGTATCAATCATGTAACGATATTAGGAAACCACGCGGCGTTCACTTACATCATAAAATAATTACATCAAACTTCACTCCTCTAATTTATTAGATCTTGATAAAGTAATATATTGATTAATTGATTAAATGTTGATAACTTTATTAGTAAATCCCAATATTTCCTTGAAATATGCAACCACTATAAATATAAGCAGGCTTAAAGTGAAGACTTCAAATTAATTTTAGTATCAATATTAAGAAAAAGGGTCCTTCAAGAAGCGAGCGTATCACCATCTCAAAGGCCCGCAACGCATCTGCGATTCCTCTGGTATTGCAGATGTTCATGGGCGTCGATGAACATTTTGGTGTTCCCGCTGCTCGATTGCCCCCTTCTCTTATAAAAAAAAATATATATTCCAGAATGCAAGTCATGTTTTACGAAAAAAATCAAACAACTTTAAAACTTTATGTGCTGTTTATAATAATTAGTTTATTAGTTCTGTAATTTTATTTTCACTTATGAATTTCTTTACTCTTCCACCTGTTGAAGTACTGTGAAGAATGTGTAAGAAGCCTTGATTATCTGAAAAAAATCAAATGGTAAATTATAGCCATTGTTTGTCTGGGTACATTTAGAAAAGAAGTTGCAAGAAAATTTTATGAGAAATGCTCACAAAAAAGTTCACACTTTAATGTTGTAATCTAATATCGATTTAGTGGCTAGATGAGCACGACCTCCATTTGTATAAAGTCCCATTTGCACTGGCGTGGTCGCAATTTCTGTAGTATAAAATGATAGCATCGCGGCCAGAGTCTCACAGTTAGTAACTAAGTGGAAATAACCACTAACACCCATAAACGAAATGAGGGAGAGTTCAGTGAACCCTCCCGCCCGCAGCCTAGCAAGTCGGTAGCTTCTGGTGGTCAAGAGGAGCAACATGCGCCGCACGGGAACGCTGCAGTAGTACCACGGACACGCGTACGCTGCTTCTTTTATATTCTCACTCTGAAAACGGCATTTATCAGGCTAAATGACTTACATATATATCAATCAATACACTATCCAAACTGTTAACTTCATATCTTGAGATTTTCTATAAAGATTTCTGTCATCATTGTTTCCTAAGTTCTTGAAAACGGACACAAACACTTTTCAATACAAAATAAGTACGTAACTATTATTTTTAGTGTTTTGGAAATTCATCTTCCAAGCCGGAGAAAACACGGTGGTCAGCAGACAGTATTAAAATTAATCTATTTTAAAAATTCCTTTGATCACATATCGATGGCTCCTACGAATAAGGGCCAATATGCAAATTGACCACTTTTCAGGAGAGGCTCTTAAAATTTGTTTAGAGCATGTTGTTAACTAAACTAAGAGGTAGCTTTTAACACAGAAATAAAAATCGTCATTTGTTACTTTCTACACAGGACCCATGTATATATCCTCATGTTCTTTCGGTTTTCGAATTAAAAACAAATATTCAATACCTCATGAAGCAGTTCATTCCCATGGTAGCAGTAAAGAAAAACTTGTAGCATCATGTCTAGTAAACATATTGTCATGGTAAAAATTCGTACTAAGCTCGATGACTCCTAGAAAAAGAGAATTTATCAAATAGTTAAATATCACAATTTTTTTCTTCCATGTCTCAAGATATTATATGTAACAAGAAAAGACATCTTCAACATCCTTTTCTATTTGAATGTTAATTCTTCTCCGTCAACAGACCCTTCAGGTAAACTTCTCATACCAAATCCACACCAAGACACAGTGATTTTGAATGCTGCAATCATTGTTAATAATTAAGTACTCACAAAAGCCAACTGGTAAGCAGTCACACAAATAATAAGTACAGATACTAAGAACTGGCCAAAGATCGGTGCTGAGAAGTAGAGTTGCAAGAGGCGAGCGTACTCCAACGCTGCTTGATGACGCTGGACGCATTTACGTAGGCGGGACATCACTACCTCTTCATTACATGAAACATGACTCTAAAGAAACAATAGTTAATTATTAATCGATCCTGTATACAGTTCCACAATTGTACAGACAAGCTGACCAGCAAGTTGAGCATTTTATTTGTTCTTTGCACAAATGATCACAACAAAATTGTCGAAAATCACCGTTGTATCATCGTTGTTTTCTGAGACTGAAATCTGTGTATAAAACATATTGTCACACATAAACACAGATAACAGAGATAACAATAAAAGTTTTACACAGGGATTTGGGTCTCAGAAACCCAGGGTTAGTAGAGCATAAAACTTGAAAGGAACATGACAAAACAATTCTTTAATAATATCACCTAGTATCCAGTTAATTAAATGCGCCATTGCATTCCAATTCCATTTACTTATCTAACCTTATTTTCCACCAGTGCGCCATCACAAAGAGTGGTGAGGGATAGAGCTAGTAAACGCAGGTGACAGCGACATTGGCAGATGAGGGTCGTGGCCAACGTGTCGATGCTGACGTTCAGTGCTGAAGCAAGAAGAAGTGCTATGCACTGCAATAAGATATTGTTCTTCAATGTTCACGAGATCATACGTCTAACAGTGTGATGTCATGGGCTGATGATGATGAATAAGGATGGAAATAGACATTATTATAAATTAAAATAATTAATATACCAGTAAAAAAAAAATTCTTAGTTATAGTTATTCTACCAACCTGATGCGAGTACGTAATTTCATAGGCAGGAGTATTAGACACATCATAAGGATACCTGGAAGGAAACCGTCTGTAGTAAGAATGTATCTGTATCTATAAAAATATATAAGCAAACACGGTTATGCCAAAAGAAAAAGAAACTTAAACAAATAGAAATATTTATTTCCTAACAAATGTAACTGAATCTTGAAATTTTTAAATAGGAGAATTCCATACCAAGCTCGCAATGGTAGTTGATTTTTCTCGGCACTAAGAGCCAAGCCCAGTATAGTGACGTGACACAGACAGATATATCCGTAATATTGGATAGTCGTCTCACGATTACAACTACAAAGGAAACAAAGGCCATGGTTATTTAGAGACAAAATTCTTATATCGCTAACAAAGTATTATCTTAGTGCATTTGATTAATATCATTTCATCAAGAAATACAACTGCCACAAACTTTTACAAAATTTTCTGTTCATTTCATCCCACGATATCGAGTCTCATTTTAGTCACGTATTCTTTCAATCTTTTTCCTAATCTCCAGATTTTATCATAACATGTCCTACCACCAATCTTGTGTAATGTTGTTTAGACTTATTTGCTTCTTACCTTTTAATAACTTTTATTCCCTCATCCCTAGACTCTGCATCCAATTCCTCCTTCACCTCAGCGATTATACTTTGTATTTGTGTCTTTCTTAATATAATATGTATGTATTTACCGCTGAAAGCAAGGTTGGTGAGGATGAGAAACATGGTGGCTGTCATCAGAGGTATATTGCCCCACACTTGGTAAAGATCGCCAAGTTGTACAATGATGCAAATGCCTGGAAAAAACAAATGCAATGTACAAATTCTAGCAAGACATGAACCATCGACGTAATAGACTCAACTTACCCACTAAGAACATATAAGAGAAAAAGGCATAAATATTAAATAGCCACTTTTGTAACCCTTGAAAGTGGTTCGGTGCCCACAATCCTAACATTAAGAACAAGGTCAATGGTATTCTGAGAGTAGAATTTACTGTTCCGACAAGAGAAGTCATCGTGTGGACACCTCAATCAACATCAATAAAATTAAGTGCAACATTGCTGCAACGCGTAATATATTTTGATGGTACACATTAATTTATTATTACGCAGGTATTCCAAACCTTTTCTTTTTAATTTAAGCAAATTCAAAGTTGTAAAAGTCAAAATTATCTGATTATTTCAATCATCAACCTAAAACTGTACTCTAAGCGTTTTCAAAGAGAGAATTAGCTACTGGGGTTCATCGTGTTTTATACTTTTATAACGTAATATTTTAGGTATACATTTGATTCAATTTAAAATGTTGGTGACACCATTGCTCTTTGTTTATGTAATTACTAGGTAGATGTGTCGCTCGCTCCAGCAACTTGCTATTAACTTAACAGCAGTTTGCTGTATTTGATTTTGTCATATTTTTAATCAAAACATGCAAACACTAGGTTTACGAGTACATTGGCTGTGTACTATATAATTATCTATCCATTTCCTTCCATAAAAATATTCAAATGCATTTATCTTAATATTACATTGACGTTTAAAAATAATAAATTAAGATAAAACAGTATGATTAAAATCTAGATTTTTTTATTTTCTTCAAAATGAAAATCACAAGATTCTATATTTTTTCTTCAACTTGCTGCAGCAATGTGAATAAAGAGTATGACGCTTTGATTATCTGAAAGAAAAATGTACTCAATACATAAAAAAAATAGTTAATCTGAATTAAAGTCAAACTATTGTATATTTTTAACGCAAAGAAAAACAATAATTTTAAATAGGGTGTGAGCGTTCAAACAATAATAGTACAGCACTGCTCTACTGCTCTACCTCACTGTGTTCTGTGCTCTACAATCTCTTGTAGCTTAAAGTGGCAACACTTGTCTTACAGACATGAACGATGCGAGCGAAAGCGCGGTGAATCCCCCAGCGGAGATGCGAGCGGCGCGGCGGCTGCGCGACATCACCAAGAGCAGAGAGCGGCGCAGCGGCGCGCTGAACGTGTGCCACGGAGCGGCGTATGCGGCGCCACAAACGCCTACACTCTAAAGTAAATTCCATGTTGATTTTCTCATATCTGCTAAGCTTGTACTCATTTGTCTATGATACATCCAGAAAGTTAACCTTAATGAAGTAACTAGTGTGTTATTCAGCACGAGATAATGAGATCTTTATATAAAGTTCAATTTAGTAAGAATACCTCTTCGGACAATTGGTTCCCCTGGTAGCAGTAGATGAAGACCTGGTACATCATGTTCAGTAGATACGTCCCCATAGACAACAAGCGTACTACGTTGCCAACTTGCTGGAAACAAAATTCTCTGTAAATATTAATATTTAGTAATTAAAAGCACTAAAGCTTTTAGGTAAAAATTAAGCTAATTCCTACAGAGACTAGCTGGAAAGCTGTTGCACAAATGATGACAAGAGACACCGTGAACTGTGCGAAGGTTGGTTCTGAGAAACAGGTCTGCAGCTGCACCGCTGCGTGCAGCGCTGCCTGGTGGCACACTACGCAATCACGAAGTCTAGCTGACACTATCGCCTCTTGCTCTACCGTGAGCCTCTGTGGAAAACAAAAAATAAATTTTAATATAGGACAGCGCCATCTATTTTACGAATAGTGCACATTTGTCAGAAGAAAATTGGTCTTCTATAAACTTTCGCTAGATGTCATCTAACAAAACTGTTTATTATTTGACGAGTTCTTAACGTGCTTTAGGTTTCGACCAAACCCACTTCCACCAACATCGTACAAAAATAATTAACGCTCTCTTAATATCTCACATCTCCCTTAACATCCAAATCCTTGTTCAGAGTCTTCAAGGCGAGGGCCAGGAGACGTAGACGGCAGCGACACTGGGCCAGCAGAGTTGTCACTAGGGAGTCCTTGCATACGTTCAGGTTGGCCGCCACATACAGCGCCACCACCTGGTGCAAGTACGTCAACTCGTACGCCGGAGATTGACGAGTGTCGTATGGGTACCTGGTATGAAGGTGATGAGAAATAATCCATTAAAACCTGTTCTAAATGAAGCTTTAAATTCTAAAGTGAACACTTAAAACTGTTACATAAGTTCTATATTATCTCACAAATTGCACATCGTAATTTTCCCTTAAATTATTGAAACTAGATAATAATAATTAGTACCAAGCGCGAAGAGGAAGCATGTTCGTTTCAGCACTGAAGGCCCACCCGAGCATCGTCACCAGCGTTATGCCCATATAAAAGAATTGAAATATCGCAGTCTCACGATTGCATCTGTACAAATAGATAAATAGTGAAATTTGAATTTTTGTCAAAAAATTATCGTAGGATTCCTTTTGAACATTGTATTATTATCTTTTCTGTTTAAAAATTTTTCTTGTATTTTAAGATTACAAAGAAAATTTTCAGACAATTTCTTCCTTTAATTCGTTCTTAAATCAATATACCTTATTAAGATTTTTGATGTTCTTTGTGTTGTTCTTAACAATTAAAACGGTAAATAAAATCTGAAGCAACTAGAAATTAAATAATCGTCAGAGTAATTAAATATGCCAAATAAATACCAAAACTTACTGCTTTACAATATGTTTCCCTTCTTCTGTATTCTCTCTTCGCAGAATCTGATCTGCATCATTAATGATCAACCTTATCATCCTCTCCCTCACCGCTAGGTTGACGAACTTGGCGACCTGCGCCAGGTTTGTGAATAGCAGAAAAGCCGTCTCCGTCATCAGCGGTAGGTTGCCCCAGATCAAGAATAAATCCACAATTTGGATTATAATATATGTGCCTGTTTATTGGTAATAATATTGATCATTAAATAAAGATAGCAACAGAGCAACATTTTTTTTATTACGGTTTAATTTCGTCACGACAATTTCAGGTATCAATCACACCTGGATGGTTGGTGAAATTCGTGTCTCAGGGTCGGCGTTAGGATAGGGCGCGGTTGAGCGACCGCGCTGGATTTAAAGTGGCGCTAAAGATCTCACGTAACCGAGAAGTCTCACATAACCCTAATAAATCCCCCCCAAGGCATCACTATAAAGAGGGTGCCGTGGATATCTCGCCCACGGGGTTAGTAGAGATAAAGTCGGTGCTGCCAAGTATCCAGTGCCTTTCGTATTCTGGATATCTTTAAACGTCAGTGATCACTTAACACTAGTTGGTACGTACCACGAACCTTATGGTCCTCGAAGTCCCCTTTTGTAATACTCACCCAAAAGAAACATAAAGCAGGAAAAACCATATGCATTGTACCACCATTTCCCATTCTTAGTTAGTCCCTCAGGCGCCCAGAAGCCGACCAGTCGCAATGCTGTCAGTGACACACGGACGGACAAGTTGACATTATCAACGATGACCGCCATGTTTGATGTCTTGACGTATTGTGTGAATAGAAAAGCTCGCATGGAAACAATTGAGTTTAATTTGATTTTCTTTAATTATCTGTTCCAGGTGTTGTAAACATTTTTTGTAACTCTTTTACAGTGTCAGGAAGTTGCCCAATTAAACGGTAACAAAAAAGGCTTTAGGAATTTTTGTATAAAAATACGAAATTAATTACCCCTACTTTCCTTAACTTCTATCTTTGTAATACAATTATTTTATGATGCACGATGAAATCAAAGCGTCAGAAAGTTGTTTTACCAGATCCATTATAATGTGAGCAAATGTCTAACGCACACTCTCTCTGGGTAGGACAGACAAGTAAAACCTCACGATACTGCCAGATGCTTATAACGCACGATATATTGCGAATTTTCGCAATTAACAAAAATGAAACAAATTCTAATGTTTTATATATAATATTCGATAAAATTACCTTTACTTTATTTTGTTTGGGATACTTACATACTATTTATTACGTTGTATAGAGAATATAAAAATCACAATAGTTTCAAACCTCTGTAGCTTTTAATCACTGTCCGGCAACACTCTTAGCAAATACAATTACGTTATTACATTAAATACTGCCTTTGACATCATAAGCTTTCCTTTTAAATACCATTCTCTATGTTTATATTTACTATAAATTATTGTTTTGTAACTTTTAATTTCTGTTTTACGCTATTATTTGAATGCCTATTTTCATACTTTAAAATAAATTAAAGAACGTTTTTTTTTCAGGCAATTGTTCATCTTTACGATGTCTTTTTAAAATTATACCCAGAACATACAGAAAAGTATTTGAAGACGCGCTAACTCTACATAACATTATATTTTTGTACACAACAGATAAAACATCTAATATTCACAAAACTAATATAATTCCCAAGTCTGAAAATTTGTTGAATTACATGTATAAATAAATAGAAATTTAGTCTAAGTCTGAACCTCTGAAGGTGAATAAATAAGTCTTGAATTTGTCTATGTAAGTGCAATAAATATCTATGGTGTATTTTCCCCTGTGTTATTCATTGGATGTCCATCGAAAACATTATTTTTATTATCCTATTGTAATTTATCATTGTGATCTCACAGTCAAACTATTTATATAGTTTTCTAGGGCACTGTATTAAATCCTAAGATATATGTATAATATTTTTAATAGATCTTAATATTATACATGCAAAAGTTTGGATGGATGGATGTTTGTTAGAAGGTATTTCCGGAATCTTGAAGAAATTTGACACAGATATACATAGTCTGGACGGACACATACACTTCTTTTTAAGTTTTTCTTAATTCTGAATGGACGGAGTTGCGAGGTAGTAAATAAATAATTCCGGGAACGGGTGAGTTTAGGCCTAAGTTAAATGTTTATAAGGGTGTAAAAATTAGGTGGGTTATTGGGTGCTTGGGGTATATGCCTAATTACACAAATAGTAGAAGAAATTCCTTAGTGATAAAGGTTTTATTACTAAATATATATACTCAATTATGATTCTAATCTCACGTTGTTTGAAAATGTTTTTGATAAAGGGATGGTCAGAGCGACGGTATGCGGGCTTTTATCTTTCGCATAGCCATTGTATCGTCTTCATACATATATGAATAATCTGTTAAAACTATAATAATATGGCTGCATAATAGTTCAAATTACTAAAAGACAAAAGTAAAAAGTAAAAAATTTAATGAATTTTACCGAATCATGATCATATGCTTTTTATGATGGATTAAAAAAGTGAAATAATCTTACTAATATTATAAATGTCAATGTTTAGATGGATGGATGTTTGTTAGTGGGTATCACCAGAACGATTTAACTGATCTCGCTGAAATTTGGCACAGATATAAAACACAGACTGAATGGACACATTGGCTACTAATAAAGTTTTTTTTTAAGTGCGCGCCATAGCTTCTATTAAGATATGTTCATAACGCTGGCGTTTTTTTAGTTTTTTTTTAATCTAGCTTAAACTAAAGGTACACAAGCCATACGAGGGGTTTGCAATTACTTAGGTGACTTAAAAGGGAACCAACACTTAAGAAACTCACCATCAAATGCTTCAATCAAGTTATTTTAGACGAAGTTATTTTTCACATTCCATTTTTAAAATTTACGTTTTTCTTATTAAACTTAAAAATGTTAAATAATTTAAAAGTATACATTTATACAACACTAGCTACATAGACTCGCAATCAACATTAGAAGACAATGCGGACCCCGGGG
>DWHV01000361.1:0-10491 GCA_018248035.1 Papilio joanae | reverse complement strand
TATATATATAACATAGATGACATGAATTTGATCTTTGAATGGAAAGAGTGTGGAGTTTGGTGTTTAAATTAATATTTAAAGGTTTCTTTTATATTATTTTTAAGACCATAAGTTTTTCGTTTTGTTTTAATACATTTAGGAAAATCCTTGTTTTGCCTGAAATTCTAAAGAATTTTTAGAAAAATCAACTAAAAACGATTATTTCTTCTTTAAAAACGACTTCTCTTCGAATCTTTCGACCAATCGATTTTTGTCAAAAAATGTGAAAATCGATTTTCAAACTCAATGTTAATATCCCTAGTGAAAGGGAAAAAACAATATTACAGCAACGAAGAGAAAATCGGAAAAAAATATTATTTGAGAAGAAGTACGTACCTACTTTCGTATTTTTATGTTACGAGATAGATAAGATTTTATTTTTTATGTGACAAAATAATACATAATTCGAATAATGTAATTAAAATTATTAATATATAATAGTATTAACATCAACGGGTCCATTCAAATTATGCGAGGCGAGCCATGAGCGCGGACGAATCCTCGCGGTGCCCGCGCAGTTGCTTTGTGTCTCACCTCCTTCATCCCCGAACACTTCATTCAAAAACACGAACAAACAGTGTAACAGTGTTAGATCTCGCAAGAACAATATTTGTTGGGTGCACGAATTGGCCGGGTCGACCAGTGCAATACCACGACCACACAGAAGACAGGCGTCAAGTGGAAGCAATTTCGCGTTTCGTCTGATGAGTGTGGTACCGGAGGCATAATTTTAGTCCTCTTTCCCTTCCCACCCTGTTCATATTAGGAAAGGATGGGAAAGGGAAGTGGATTTGGTGGAAGAGGGGACGCATAGGAAGGTAAATATCCTCTATCTGTGCGTCCCCTTCTCCGTTGATTAGGTAGGTAGGTAGGCAAAAGATATAAAAAATAAAAAACGAAAGTTCAAGTAATGTCCGCCTTAACAATTCCAAAGTTGTTGGGACAGGTTGTACACGGCTTCCTAATTTGGAACAGTTCTTCTTTGAAGCATAGTCTACGTGTGCGTTTTGAGGTCTAAGGATTGATTGAGACAATGCAAAGTGTTAATAAGAGTGCATGTTACGACGCTGGCTTCAAATACGAGATACAAATATGGAAAGAAACCATTATTCTTTCCACAATTGACCGAACTCACTGACAAAATCTGATACGTTTTTGACGTCCAGAAGTTCTCTAAACTCAAGTACCTACCTACACAAGTCAGTAGAGCAGTATTTTGACAATCGCTTTCGTATCGTCATCGTCAATTATGTTAAAATTAGTAACAGATTTTTGGTGTACTTTACGCCGGACAGACGATGATAAGATAGTGATTATCACAGATATACGTGCTAGGCCCACTAATCCTGTTAGCGATAGACGATTTGATGATACGAGTTTGTCTATGGCCCTCGGTAACGTTATCCGTTTCCAGAGACGGCTAATGACGTTCTGTGTATGCCGTAATTCCTCTGTGTAGTAAAAGACTTCGCCATAGGCTCCTATATTATCTTTGCGTATCATCTCTCCATATTTGTGTAGGTACATTTTTTAGTAACAATGCAGATTTTGTAATTATTTGGTGGAAACATCGATACACTTTCTTTTTTTTTAAAAAAAAGATTCTTTAATGCATACTTAAATGATTACAGCATCAGTATCGCCTTGGCTCCTTAACTAGGTTCACCTGTATTTAAGGAGCCAGTGACTTCCCTTTTTATTGCATCATACAAAATAGAAAATGAGTATAAGAAATATAGGAATTAAAGTGGAAATTAAATTAATTTAAAGACATTAATTAGAGGAAAAGGATGTACCACATACATACATAAGGGGCCAGGAACTTAAATTGTCTCATACCAAGCGCACTTTTTACAGCCGGTAAATTGAATTTGTTTGATCTTCTGCTTTGTGCTAGGGGTATGTTCATGTTATTTTTATTTAGATTTTTGACGCTTTCAAATATGTATGTTTTTCGTATGCTCAGTATTTTGGTTTTTTGGTACAGTTCCTCCTCAATGGGAAACTTATACGGCACTTTAAGTATTACTTTTAAAACGGCTCTCCGTGCTCGCTCAGCCTCGGTGAGACAATTTTTGGACGCCCCTCCCCCATGAGCATATACAGTAGCTAACTAGGCAGTGACAAAGGGCGTTGTATGTTTTTAGCAACAAGTCCAGGTTAGCAGCGTTTCAAAAATATATTATTAATCTTCTAATTCGGTTTGCCACTGTACTAACATGTTTTTTCCAATTTAGGTTTTCGTCACACTCATAACTATGAATTCAGAATAAAAGTTAATTCATAATTTTTTCTTAAAATTAACAGATAATTCTTTAATCAATTAGTGAAAATAACTACAACAATCAAGAAGTATAGTAAATGTAAAAAAGTTAAAATATAATAATTCTCAATTGCGAAGATAATCTGCAACGTACGGGTAGTACGTTGCAGATTATCTTCGCTCTTGTTCTCATTGATATAATCATCATCAGCTCAGTATTCAGTACACGTGACGACACTATTCAGTATACCTGACGGGCTCGGAGTTTACCCAAAGTTGGGGTCAACCACGCTGACCCAGTTGTGGTTGGTTGAGATAAATGGTTTAATGTCATTGTTTCTACAGCAGAATTTTATGGTAACAACGGAAAATTTATAAACAGTCGATATTGTCAAATTGTGAATAATTAATAGTGAAAAAATTTCAGTTCACAATTCGTCGAGAGAAACTTACCTAGTTAGATTACGAATTTACGAAAATCACACTTTGTGGGTGACGAAGAAATATCGTAAGTCTGATTACGCAGTTAAGTGAGTTGGACTCACAGTACAAAGTCTAAATGCTGATACATCTTTATATCATCATTTAGACTTTGTACTGTATCGGAATATACACATTATCGTCATCGATAAATACTATGACAAAATGATAGCGCGAAACTGCGAGTCATCGTAAAGCACGTTGTGTTCATTATGTACCTAGGTATTCGAAATAGGTGTTAAAGCGCGAATATACATGGGCCATTTCATTTTATTATATGTAAGATGAAGAACTATTCTACCCTTAATCGGCATAGAAAGCGGTATATTTTCCCTTCCTAGGAATCCCCTCCTCCCTCAAATCCACTTTTCTTCCATCTTTTCCTCCTAAGAAAAGTGTGGGAGGAGAAACGGGACTAAAATTAAGACTCCGGTACACACACACTCATCAGGCGAAATGTGGAATTGCTTCGACTTCAAGCCTGTCTTTTGTGTGGTCGTGGTATTGCAGTGGGCTAGCCGGCCCATTCGTGCAACAGATGTTGTTGCTGGCGTCTACCACTGTTATAGACTTCCTTCTTAGCCGACTTAATTCCAGTATCTTGGCGTGATACTTTTTGTATCATTTTATGTAAATTTGTTTCATTTAATTTCACACGTACTCGATCGGGTTTAAGTCACAGTCACAGTGATAAGGTAGTAATCAAAGTACTAAGTGATGATTATTTTTTAATGCGTATCGGTTAGCTGTCTATATTGAATGAAATCGCCGGCGCCGTGTGAGCGCAAGGTTCGGTAGGGAAGGGGTGCTCGTCGACAAACATTCTGCGATCTAGTAGTAGTTATAGACAGGCAATATGGCCTATTTTTCCTTAGACAGTTTTCACATAATCGAAGATATGAATATTCCAAATCACGTGTAAATTACTCACCCGTCCGATAGATGTCAAAACATAATAGAAACGCGTTATTTGTATAGAATATGTCGTGCTTCTTACTAACATTAGAAATGAGAAAGTTAGATGGAGTTTTATTGATTATTTATTTATTCGTTTATCGTTTCGTCCCATGTTTCACTGTACCTATATATTCATTTGTGTTATATTTAAGACTGCCATAGTTGTTTACTACAAACAAATATTTATGTTTTAAACTAACCGGTATTGTTTTACAAATTTTGAAAAGAATTCTATAGTCAAGCTTATGTTTTTGTTTGTTTTTATTGTTTATTCTTTTAGTTTTTCTTTGGTTTTGTTCTGTATATTAGTTTTAGTTGTAAGTTCATAGCTATCTAAACCATAGCTCAAAATGAAATCTACTAAATATTGTAAATATATAGGCATCTTAACGTGCTAACAGGCACTCTACTTCATCGCACCAAACATTTTTAATAATATTTTTAGTTTTTCATGTATAAAATATAGGAGATTAGACCGTGAATAGTATTCGTGTACTTTCATTCCAAGATAGGTTATTACATTTTACTCTTTCTATGAGTTCACAACTGCAATTAGACTTTTTATTATGTACCGGCAATGAACGGGAAAACGTATGGGCAAACAGAGGAGGAGTGATATTTGTAAATACGGCGAGTATATGCGATTTGTATGTACCTATATTTTATTTCATTGTGTTAATTTTAGAATAAATTAAAAAAAAACATGAGTGTACCATGCGTAATTCAAGATTACGTCCTAGTACCGTGGTAATTGGAGTCCCTTGGTCTCTGCATATAAAACCCAGAAGTTAAAGGAGAAAGTAAGTCTTTCTGAGAGAGGTTGCATTGGAAATAAAAATGAACCGAAAATTTTACTATGTATACATAGAACATATTAAAAAGCGATACTCAAACTATTTAGGACACGTTAAAATTACTGCTAATTTGGTTGATTTTCTTTTTTCGGTCAATATTCCGGAAAGTCCCACGATAAAAATCTCCCCATTGTCCCTAACTTTCGTTGTTTTATGTTATAAAATTTTATCTAAAAATCGAGTATTTCCTTTTACTATGAAGAATATATTTATGATTCATGCGGACAAAGTTCTTCAACAGCAAAAGTAATCAAGACTTCTAATGATAAATATTTAAAGATGGCGAAATGGACACATTGACACTATTAGATATGAACATACATTTGTGTCAAATATTATCCAAACCATAACAACGATAACTAAAGCTACACCTTTTCTGTATTGAAAAATATTTTACTAATGAGAAATACAAACATGTGCACAACACAGATGCTGTATTTATTATATTTAAAGATACAATTATATCACGTCATTGCTTTTTGTTCACTGTGCGAAGGTCAAACAGGTTTTTGTGATTTTAGCAAGTATGTTTACACTTGAATTTTACAAGGACTTTTAACTACCGGAAAGACAGAAATGTACCTGGACTTATATAAAACGGTATAACACGATACAACCACTGTTCGGCAATATCAAAGACAGCGTATTCAGAAGTAAGCGCACGCTTTGATAGTTTTTAAAAGTATTTACGTTGCATATCCTAATAATTATATAACTTAATATTACTATATTACCATCATTTTACAATGCATTGAGTCGTTATGTAAAATGACAAACTAGTCACTCAAACTACAACAAAAATAAAAACATTTTTGGCAAGTCATATTTATTTTGCTATTTATCATGAACATAATCTAGCCATATGTATATATAGCGACCGCGGCTTTTATTTTTATTCAATAATCGAGCACAGTCCGACAATGCTGTATTTTTTAGTTACCTTCGCAAGTGTACTTGCATTTTTATATTTTTATTTTACAAGGACTTTCAACTACTGGAAAGATAGAAATGTACCTGGACCTAAACCGCTGCCGTTCTTTGGCAATTTTAAGGATTCTATTCTGAGGCGTAAGCATCCTGCCGTAGGTTTCAAAAGTATTTACGATGCATATCCCAATGAAAAAGTGGTTGGAATTTACAGACTGACCACACCGTGTCTACTGCTGCGTGACTTAGACGTTATTAAGCACGTTCTGATTAAAGACTTTGATCTGTTCAGCGACAGAGGAGTGGAATTCAGTAAAGAAGGACTAGGCCTAAACCTATTCCATGCTGATGGCGATACATGGAGAGTCCTAAGAAACAGATTTACACCAGTTTTTACTTCTGGTAAACTGAGGAACATGTTGTATCTCATGACTGAACGAGGTGAACAGTTTATTGAGTATGTTGACAACCTTAGAGCTGAAAAATCGGAACAACCTATACATCTCCTCGTTCAGAAGTTCACGATGGCTACAATTTCAGCATGTGCCTTTGGCTTAGACTTAGATGAAGATATGTACAGAACTTTAAACAGAATAGATAAAATGATTTTTACTCCAACTTATGCCAGAGAATTGGATATGATGTTCCCTGGCATATTGAAAAAGTTTAATAGTTCATTATTACCAAAGTACGTATCCACGTTCTTCGATAACCTCGCACAAACTGTTGTGAAACAAAGAGGTGGAGTTCCGACAAACAGAAAGGACTTTATGGATTTAATATTGGCGTTGAGACAACAAAAAACAATTGAAGGAACGAAGAAACTGGACAATGAAAAGCTGAGGATAGTTGAACTGACTGATAGCGTGATTGCGGCACAGGCTTTCGTGTTCTATGCGGCCGGCTACGAGACAAGCGCCTCCACCATGACGTACTTGTTTTATGAACTAGCGAAACATCCTGAGATACAAGATAAAGTAATTGCGGAAATTGACGAAGTTCTCAAACGATACAACGGCGAAATGAACTATGATTGCTTAAATGAAATGACTTATTTGCAACAAGTATTTGATGAAACATTAAGAAAATATCCAATAGTAGATCCTTTACAACGCAACGCTCAAAGGGACTACGTAATCCCAGGTACTAATGTTACAATCAAGAAAGGACAAACTGTACTCGTCAATACTTCGGGTATCCATTACGATCCTAAATACTACCCCAACCCTGAGAAGTTTGACCCTGAGCGGTTTAGTCCTGAAAATGAGAAAGATAGACATTCGTGTGCTTATTTACCGTTTGGAACTGGACCCAGGAACTGCATAGGTAAGTAAAATATAACCTTATAAAATTTTCAGCCGAATTATTTACATTTTCTGAAGCCTTTAAACTACAGTACTTGGTGATGTTACCATACCTATTATTTTACAAAGCATGTGTTTAAAAAATGATAATAATCATTATGTGAAAATTAATGTTCGAGAATGATAATAATTATAAGAATCTATTTTCTGAAGAGACAACATCTGACTATCATATTGTTTACCGTTGTTATTCCTATTGAGTTTATCAAATGTAGCTTAATTATGAATCAGCTTCAAATAAGAATTTTTAGCAACCACAAGGGGCCATCTATTAATTACGTCACACGAATTTCATGATTTTTTGACCCCCCTCCTTCCGTCTTTGACACAGCTGGACACATATTTGTCAGAATCCCCTCCCTACATATTTTGCTATTTTACGAAGAAATGACGGCAACGCACAGTGTGGTGGCATTTATCAAAGGCATGTAACAATAGTACAGCGAGTGCAAATGTTTACATACTAGCAAATAGGTATTTTTATTTTATTCTTTAGTATATATATGTACATACTTATGGATTTAGTTTCAATTTATTGTTATAATAGATCGATATAATAGTATACATATATATATTTTAATGTGAGTTCACATTATTTGAGACCTCTTTCCCCTCTTCGTAACACTTCGTCGATCCCCCCTCACTCCTTAAGATTTGACGTAATTTCTGTATGGCCCCCAACCTTGAAGCAGCAAACCAAAATGTGAAGATGTAACATTTTCACATTTTGGTTTGGTTTTTGTTTATAATCACCTGAGTTTGTTATCATAATGTGTAGACATGTAACGACCTGAAATCGAGTCACATTTGCTTTCAATTACAGTCAACAACAATTAACTAGTGTAATGTTTTGTTAATAATAATAAATTGTGTGCATTCCAGGTATGCGGTTTGCCAAGGTGCAGTCCCGAGTGTGTGTAGCCAAGTTCCTGTCCAAGTTCCGTGTAGAGCCATCGCAAAAAACACCAACGGTGTTGGAGTACGATCCCATGCGTGTTGTTCTGTTCCCCAAGGGAGGAATTCACCTTAATATTTTACGTCGATAATTTTTTTGCAATTTCTGGCGCAGCAACACTGTGTCTGACAGGTCGAATCTATACGTTCTTTGTATTTTTATTTTTAAACTATATACTAAGAATATTAGTTGTTCGGGTATACTCGTAAAGGATAGAGATATATTGTGTAATTCATAAGTCAGTTTAACTTGGTTTCGTCATTAAAGATGTTGAAATAACTAAAATCAAACACTTTTTTCGTCCGTATTCCAATTCAGACTGTATATTTTTTCACATATTTCAAAAAGTAAGCAATAGACAAAATAAATTAGAAAGATAAAGTGTTCGATTTTTTTGGTCTGAATATATATTCTTTCGTATTATGTATCTTTGTTAATCCTTGAAATCCACACCGCGAAATGAAATTCCTACACACAATATTCAAACCGATATGGACACTTTACATACATTTACAATAACCATTGTGCACAAAACAAATGTAATTATAAAACGCAAACAAAATAATCATCGTTGGTTTCTGAAAAACATGATGCTTTGCTACGAAGTAAGCCCGTCCAAAAAAAGTAATCAATAAATAAGATAAAAATAATGAAAGTAAGTTGAAATGAATTTTGGAGGTTGACAAAAAAAACAACAATTACGAATGAAATAATTTTTAATATCGTCCCCTTCCATTCCAATTATAACAAAAAACGAAAAAACAATACAAATTTAAAATGAAAAGAAAAAAAAACTTAAGACAGGTACGGGTCCAACACGCAGGCGGTAGGCGCACACCCGCCGTCTACCTCCTTAGCGGAGAGCTTCAGGCGATGGACGGCCCATTGCCCCATCGTCCGCCGCATACCTTATAGATGCTAGGCGCTCCCGGCGTTATGGGTGCGCCTTATGACGCGCGTTGTGGGGGGGACTCCCTGCCCCCGCGAGGATTTGAGTCTGCGGTAGCGGACGGTCGCCGGCTGGGTCGCGGAAGATTGCGCGAGTGTTCCCGTGTCCCAGCCGCAAGGCGACGTGGAGGGCCCGAGGGGTTTTAGTGGGTATGGCCGAATGTCTTTAGGCGAGTCCCACACTCCCTGCGCCATTGCACATAAGCCCAGCGCAGGGGTGTGTAACTGCATTTCCCTCATAAAAAAAGGTTGCGGGTCCAACGCCTACTTGGTAAATCTGTCACACGGACGTTATACATAATTACTATAACGTGGTCAAGGGATCCTAGGGTTCGGACTTATCTCGACGTAGATGGCGAGGTACGGCTGGGATGGCGGCTAGAACCCTCCCCCCCCAAAAAAAAAGAAATGTCGGTGGTCGGGGTGCGCGTGTTTGTATTGCGACGGCTGCGTTGTTCGCAATTTTATTTACGACGCTTGGCCTGGGTTACGCCGGGTCGACCGCTGACGGGGACGGACCTCTCCCTGCCTGTCGTGGCTGCTGCAATGGAAAGCAAGGAGGAGGTATGGAAGGCGGTCTCCACTTTCAGTGTGGAGCTGATGACACTGAAAGAAGCGGCGGAGCGGGCGCGGGAAGACGCCGGTCGACTCGCTCCCGATCCGCCGCAGGAGACCGGGGCGGCGCCGTCGGGCGCACCTTGTGGACGCCGCCGTGAGGGGGACCCGCGGGCGGCGTATTGGGGTTCGCCGCCTGCATCGCAAGGGTCCCGTGCTGTAGGACTCCCCACGTGTTCCGGGGAGTCTCCGGCGAAGGCCGACGGTACCTTCTGCTGAAGCGTCGTCGCGGAAGCAGGGCTCGCCGCATCTCCATGTGGCAGGCAATCCGCAGACGGGGCTGTGGTGGTGTGCTATTACGTTCCCACGGCCCCATCACAAGCGGAGAAGGTGGAACACCGTTGGGTTTTGGTGAGTATACCCGGCGCCCCTATTGGCGCCGGGAGAGCCTCACATAACACATTTCCCAACGCAAAAAAAAAAGGGTCGACCGCTGACTCCGCACACCTTGTTTTAAAGCGTATCCAAGTTCCCTTTTAATAGGGAACTAAACACAAATAATTTTAATTTACAAAAACAATAAATTAATAAAAAAAGACGACTAGCTTAGAACGCTAATCTCCAATCAAATGAACGAGTTTTACCAATTCATCATGTAAGTAATCTTTTTATTAAAGATGGACTTCGGACACCTGTCTTTTTGCTATCTACCAACTTAAATTTCTGTTTTTTTTTAAATTATATTTAATCATGCATAGATACATAAAGCAACGAATATCATATTACGAAGTCAAAAAAAAAAGATTTAAATATTGAATAAATTTTTAAGTTTTTAATCAGCTATTAGCTATTATTTTAAACGCCATAATAACAAATTGAGTGACAACTGTCAGTTATCTGCCAGATGTCAGATGTCACGTCGGATTGCTATTGTTCATACAAAACTACAATGTTGCAGCTTATCTTAGTCTCTAAATACTATCCTAGTGTGACAAACATACAATGAACAGAACAAAAATAGGCCTGGAAACCTTCAACTAAAAATAGCTTTTGTAGGAAACTAAGCTGCGCAGAATACATTTGAAGTCTGCGCCGTAGAAATAACAAATACAAAGTTAGTAATTATCTGCGTTTATAGAACACCACAAT
>DWHV01000360.1:0-10501 GCA_018248035.1 Papilio joanae | reverse complement strand
GCAAAAAGTGTCGTGACAACTTTTCGTAAGAATTTTTTCCGTCTAGCCCCCTTTCACAACGCGCGATAAGGAACTTCTTTCCAACAGATGAAATTATCTTCCAGCAAAAACTGCATCCTTAAAAATGTAATATAAAAATTAGACAATAACGAAACTGTATTCTTGATTGCATCCGTATTTACGCTACGGAAACAATAAACCATTTAAAAGTCATTATAGCATTTTGTATTTGTACTTTAATATAAGCCTCTTATAAATTGTGGAATAAGTATAAAAAACCAGGTTTCCATTACTTTCGTGTGCACAGTTTTGTTTTATTTTCGACGTTCTTGTATCAGAAGTCTCGGGAGAGTTGGTTAAGGATTGTCTCGGTATCTTGCGGTCGTAAATAAATATACAAAACAAACACTGCAGGTACACTTACCATCGACCTCTCGCCTTCCATCGGTATACACTGACTCATTGATATACAGGGCTTCTTTATATTTTAAAAATCAAAGTTACAATGTTTTTGTGTCCTTTCTATTATATTGTTTGGTTTTACAAGATAAATTGTTGGAACTATTCTAATATAGATTCCTGGTAAATTAATCCGTATCTGAAACTTGTAATTATTCCTTAAACCGTTATTCGATTTAAAGGAATGATATGATATTGACATTTGTATAAAATTTGTGTATAAATAAGGACAAGTGTAACTCTTAACATCCTACTGTCATATTTTCACCTAATAAATTAAGTAAATCAATAAGATTGTTATCTCTGATTGATATAGTTTTATCTATTAACTTAGTTTTGAATTGTTTGATTTTCTAATAGTCTGTGCTTATTTGAATGGTATAATCCACATGTACTCTACAGATCCGGCAATGGATCTTGTGTGGCATATTCATAATAATTGCGCACAGGTATACTGAATATTGCTGATAAACAAATGTGAATATGTACTAAATATATACATTTCTTCTTATTGTTAAGTTTTAAAAACTATCCAAAGAATGTATTAATTTTTCTTTCTACGCTAATTCCATTTTACGAAGAAATTGTAAGTAATGATCGGGGAGGTGTTAAAGAATTATGTTGAACGTACGAGAATTCCTTTAGGCTTGCAAAGTAGTCTGTCGGGTTTTCACTGTGCTAATTCATTTATTCGTTGTATGCAAAGGCCATTTTACTGAACGACGTTTGGAGGCGTTTTCGATACTGCCGATAAGATATTAAGCCGCCCTCTTATGTTCTTTCACTAAAACTTTCACATCTGATTTTTATGTCTTGAGTAATTATTGAAAAGTACAAATTATATCAGCCTGTACTATGATTATTTCAGTAGGTATATATATGTTGTTTTAATGTTGAAATTCAATATAGTATGAGTCTTTTTAGTTAATGCTTAAGCACGAAGAAAAGAAGAGAAGAGTAAAAAGTGTTAAACATTAAGGTATTGCATTAAAGAATCATAAAACGAATGCCAAGTATACAATTTCTGGCACTACAGAGTCTGTTAGTAAACTAGAACAAGATATGAAGGTCGCAAGTAAATTACGTAGTAAATTATTCCATAAAATTATCAACGTTTGTCCTTTGAATGTTTATTCATTACACTGCTAATCAATAAATCAATATCGATAAGACTTTAGGAATTTATTGTCCTCTGAAATATAACAAAAAATGCGTTTGAAGCTTATATATAAGTATTTGGCAAAGAGACAATCAAGGTAAGAAGCTAGTGCTAAAATAAAAGCCGTGGAATTAAATAATAATGTGTAATGATGCGATAACATAATTTTTATTTCTTATAGCACATCTTAGAGAAGTATAAATTATGTTGGATACAAATTTAAAAGCTTCACAGCAAGCTTTAAAGTTGTTCGCAGTTGCTTGCTAGTGTTTATAAATGAACAACTGTCCTTAATACATTATTATACAAATTAAATTAAATGCAGTTCTGGTCAATTTGTTAGAAAAAGCGGTCTTTTAATATCGCTTTATCTAGTCCAATGACATGTAGTACTCATTTTAAAATTCAACTGCAATGATTCAGTGGACCTTATGTTTCTAATCTAGTCAATATTTGAATGAATATCACCTTCAATTGTGGCACATGTTCGTACTCTGGCAGCTGTTAAATGGCTGCAGGGTATCGCCTCTTCATTTACACGTTCCACTTTGCCCAATAAAGTGGAGGTGAGTGGTGTCAAATCGATGGTACTACTGATTTGTAACGACCTTGTGTGCTCGCGTCATACTGAAATCCGTTTACGGAGTTTTCCATTATGCCGAATATTACACAAGATTACTTGCTTTACTAAAGTCTGGGTGAAATTTCGTTTGTTTGTGGCTAATATCATAATTAGATGTGATTTCTATTACATCAGGTTATGTTAGTAAAAAGAAAATTTATGTTCTTCGGCACAATATTTTTTTATTTTCATTAATAAATCTACAATATTCAAGTATGTTCTATCGCTACTAAATGGTTGAAGTCAACGTCTTCTGAGTATTCAAATTTGACCTAGTTTTGTAACATGCGTAGTTAGTGGTTTACCTCATAGTTCTATTCGATGTTTGATTTAAGTTTTCCTTGAATCATTTTGTTACGAGTCTCGCTCGATATTTGTCGTGACGTGTGCCGCTATGAGATCAACAATGTCAAGGCGCTGTTATGTCAGGCTTACGTAAGATGTTTGACTAGTTGAGAAATGGCGGACAAGACGTAAAGATTAGCCGCAGCTTAATCTTACTACAAAGTATCCGTTTTTGTGTCAATCATGTTTTAAACATAGCCGTGCATTGGGATTCCCCTCAGCTTCTTATTTTGATCTCGTGCCAGATATCATTGGCTTTGGTTGTGAATTTCTTTCGATCTTTACATGCACGTAATGGCTAGCAAAGCCATCGCATAAGCAATATGACTCCACAGGACGTCTTCTGTCAAAAGTTGGTTACACACGCACAGCCCTTCGTGGAAGATTTGTTACCTACTGTCTTGTAACCGAATAACTCGTTTTCATATTTTAATTATTGTTGTTCGTCGTTGGGTTTCGATTTTGTTTTAATTAAGGTTTATGTAGTACATCTTAAAATAAACGAACACGTTATTTACCTTTTAGATTGTTTTTAAAAAATACGACGTACGACTACAATATGGTACTGTTACCATCGACAAAATTTATATTAAAATTTGTGCAGTGCCAATTTCTGTAAAGTACATCAATAATCTCATACTAATTTTGGCATAATTGACGATGATACGAAGGCGATTGCCCCAAATATTCGTAGTAGGCCCATTGATACTTTTTTGGCTGTTGTTACATATCACGATTAATTATTACTAATTCACCTATTCCGTCAACATTCTTTGAACTGATCATTCTCGTAGTTTCTAATATAATTATTCATTTGTACTTTTAAACCCTATTGTTACAGAATGCAATGTATCTGGCTTATCTAACTCACGGAGTGTTCGAATCTGGACAATTATAGGTATCGTTGAGCAATTACTCTTGTATTTATCAATTTAGATAAATCACTTATCGCAACGACATTAGCTGCTGTTGATAATTTATACACGTATTAGGCCAGATTTGATTTGCAAATTTGCTTGTAATCACGCAGAGCGCTCTCAGAGCATAGAACGTGAGCTTGATTGTAATTATTGTAACCAGCACATTGTTGGTATTAAATAATTTAATACGTTAATTGTAATTTACTGTTCTTGTTTTGTGTGCTTTTGATCGGCTGTTGTTATTTGATTATTTTAAAGTACATATTTGAAAAAATCCTGCATTGTAATTTAAAAAAATTGAATTATTGCTATTTGCTATCGGTATTTTTCTTGTTATATATACATTATCTCTTTACTTGTAGTTTATATAGAGTCGAATAAAACTGTCTTTGAACATAATGATAATTTGGATAAAAAAAATAAAGTTATGATTTTACATGCATCTGTTATCACTGCTGATTCTCATCTTCTTGTTTCGACGCCAATATAAGTGTTTAATGTCCCCGTAAATTATATTTTGCCGCGCGCAGCTTCTGCATTTTTTGCAATGATGTCCGAATGCGATTGTAGTTTATTGCATGTTCGTACATTGAGACAATGCTTGATTTAATGATGTCGACATTAAGCGACTGATCGCTTAACATTTCAAAATTTTTATTTTAGTTTGTAAAGCAATGGTTAAGATTAAATCAAGTTTTTTTTATTTACAATTGTGTTTTTAACGAACCCTTTTGTTATATCTATTTCATGGCGGGTTGCCAGCCAGCTATGCTCATCTTCGACCATTTTAATATTTAACAGTCTAGGGTAAGATTTTTTTTTTATCTACGAATCATTAATATATTGTAATTGAATTAAACATTCTAAATGATATTGTAATGTATTTGATATGGAGTATAGTGATGCGCGTTTAAATAAGCAATTAATCTCGAGGGCGCGATGTCATCGGCATCGTACCTGCTCACTCACCTTGACCGCGCGGTGTCCTCTCACTCGTAGAACCATAGATGTTTCGCCTAGTGATGTACTGTATCTAAGTAGCTATCGATAAACTTTAAAGATATTTTAAATTATCAGAATAAGACACGGTGTAGTATTCTTTTAAGAGGCTCTACTATGGCATACTCTACTCTAGCATGGCGAATGAGACACGATAAGATTAAGATTTTAAAATACATAGATAATTTTGTTTTATATGCGTGTGTTTCTAGACAACCTTTACATTTTACTTCAATTTATGTACCTATGTAGGCTGTGATTACCTCATATTTGATATTTACTTTTGTTTGTTCGTAGGAATATATTTTTATTTACCAAAATGATTTAATATTTATAAATACAATGAGCTGATAATGTTTACATCTGTTTAGGTTTCTTATTCCTGCGGTTGTTTTATTTGAATGTTGCCACTTACATATGTATGTACATATTATTTTCTGAATTCGCATCAATTGTGAGCTGTTGGGCGGCATAATTTAACCTACTGTGACCATGAATTCTTAAAACTTGTCCCTCTTTGTCCTCTCAATTTTTTCGTCTTGGAAAATATTACATTATATGTATTTTATGACGAAAAATATATGATCAGAAGATGTTATATCATATCATATTATCTATATATAGGTCCTTATGTATTTGTATCATCAATTTTAATAATGTTGCTATAGATAAAATTGTTTAAAATGTTTATCGAATTACTTTTTCAATAGCCATAGAAATGTCCTCTTTCAAGTTATTTATCTCGTTTTTTTCCATTGTAACATGCGTATATACTATCTGATGAATTTTATATCGATGTTAATACGTCCTTTTGTCCTTCTGGTTTATGCATACGAATGTGTTTGTGTATCGGCATCATTTTTATCATGTATGCGAGATTTTAAGGCGGGACGACATCGGGACGGCCGACCATTTTGTAATGTCAGTGAATTGTAAGTGAGGACACGGAGTTGGGCAATTCCTCGTTTCCTGCCACGTGTATAGCATGGTTCTTAAATTTGAATATATCTTTTTTTATGGTTGTTGTGTCGACATGATAGTTTATTCAATTTATGCCAATAGGTCCGTCGTTCGAGACGAATGATTCATTGCGGCTCAATCGCGGCAAGAGATTAAATGAATTATTGTCGACGTATCGCATTGTGGATGGACTTTGCGTGCGCCTCTCCGCGGCCGTGCGGGGTTGACTTTCATATAACTTTGATGCCAATTGGATTGGTCCGGACGCGAGCGCCAGACGGCGATCGCTTATAAAGGGATTTTGCGGTCGTAGCTCATTTTAGACACTTATGCAGCTATTCTACAATAGTATAAGTCCAAGAGTGTCAGGAAATTTATGGCTTTTGTTACTGTATATTTCGGCCTTCCGACCAAATCATGCAATGCATCTCTTTAGACGTAACAATTTTTGTCGGATAAATCGATTGGTAAATTTCATCCGAAGACGTTTTAATATTGAAGTTTGAATTGCTTGTAGACTAGTATTAAATTTATTTTATCACTGTCTTAATGACAATAAGATAATGTTGAGATAAAAATCGCTATCTGTTATTCAATGAGTATGTTCATATATACAGGTGTAGAAAATAGTAAATCATTAGATATCTCTTTTTATCCAGAGATATATTTAAATTAAAAACCCATAGTCTGTTACCATTTCATTTTAAGTTTCAGTTAAAGATTTCCCATAAGACAGCCTTATTACATTTAAACTGACGAAAGTTCACACATGTATTTGCTAACCCGGCTTTCAACTTTGAAGCTGGTGTTCAAAATATTTATTTTTTACAATTCCAATTGAAAGGGAGAAAGTACCACGTTAATATTCATAAAATATTAATAACTTTCAGAAAGTTTTCTATTCCATCTCATAAATATTAATTTTTCATTCGAAAAGTTTGTTTTTGGCAGAGTCTCAAGTAGATTTCACAAAACAGCTCTGCTATTTCTCGGTAACGCCCTAAAGACGTTGCGAGCAGTCGGCTAGTGCGTCGCTTATGATAAATAGGGCACAGTGTTTAAGGTTGTCGGGGCAGTAACCCGCTGCACAAGTGGCCGGACTATTTGCCACGTCCCGTTATCGCCGCGATAGGGATTCTACGATAGCCTGCGTCGACTTACGTGCGTTTATCTCGCCACTCACATAACGTTCGTTTTATTTAACAATAGACGTGAAAATATTACTACATCCCCGACCACTACGATCACGTTCGGACATCATCATCGATCGCAGCTATCGCTAAGATAGGTTTTTTATAAGCGATAGGCTCGGTGCAGTAGCACGTCGCCACCGTGTCACCGGTGGTCATCGGCCCCAGCTGGTGAGTTTCGCAAGTCCAGTTACCCATACGAGTCGCACTCATTAATATTCCACGGCCGATGTTATTGCGAACCTAGCGTCGGCGTCCTACGTACGGTATTAGCGTCAACGTAGGTGCAATTTTTTATATCACTTTTCTATTATATGATAAACCCTTGTGTTTTCTTTGAGTGTATTTATCATTAACTATTTCATTAACCTATTGTAAAGAACCCGAGGAGATACTATAATTCGCTTGTTTTATTCAATTGCAAGCTAAATGTAAGTAGAGGCCAGCTTAAAAAGCGTCGCAAATGAAACAAAGACATTCCGCGATGCCGAGGCGAGAGGGAATCTTCCGAGGAGGGCGGCGCGCAGACAGCTTTCGTCGTGTGTAAATGCGTGGCGCACAAAAAACGGCTAGGCGGCCAATAAAAACCCCGTCGGGAGAAGTTGAGGGGCGGGCTGCGGGTGCAGTGCGTCGCGCCGGCGGCTGCACGGTGCAGTCTCTCTGCGCCAGGCTGCCTGCGCGCACGCAGCTCGAACACCCCCTGCGAGCCGGCACTGTCCTGCATTCGACCCCCTGAAATATGCTATTCGTCCGCGACCGACCGATAACTCTACAAGTTTTCGCGATCTTTGACTACTTTAGTCGGTTCGGGGACCGTTATTAGAACACGGACGCGACCGACCGACCTTTGCGAGCGTGACGTTTCCGCTCGGTTAATTTTCGCTTCTAGAGGGTTGTAGTATCCGTCTGTCGGCTAGCTTTCGGTGGCGATGGCGTGAGTGTTTCTAATGAGCCACATGTTCGATAAGTCTTACGACGAGATGTTGATGTGATGTTTTTTTCACAGAGCGGCGGTCGCTGCGACAGTCTCGAACGGGCAGGCGGGCGCCACCGACCCCGCCGTCGAAGAAGGCGCTATGAAAGGAGTCGAGGCGACACCGGAAGAGCAGGAACGGTTAGCGACCGGAAATAATAATGGTTCCCTCGTGTGCAAGCTGCCCGAGCCGGAGGAGCCGGACTCGTGTGCCGCGTTTCACTCGACGCGTATCTTCATGTTGGTGTTTCTCTCGGGCTGGGTGCTACAGGGAATGTTCCTCACGTATTTTGTGAGCGTAACGACGACCATCGAGAAGCTGTTCAAAGTTGAGTCGAAGACAACGGGCACGCTGCTGGCCGCGACGGAGATCGGGCAGATATGCACGGCGTTGTTTCTGACGTATCTGGCGGGGCGCGGGCACCGGCCGCGCTGGATTGCCTGCATGATGCTCGTGCTGGCGGTTGGTGTCATCGGCTGCATGATGCCACACATGGCCTACGGCACCGAACTGCTCGAGGTGCATCTCGACTCGCACACTGCCGGTGCGGGACCCATCTGCGCGCTCGACAAAAACTCCTCACTGATCAAATGTGACGACGCCCAAGTGCAAAGCACAAAAACTAGATCCTCGATCACGGCTGTCGTTATACCGTGGCTATTCATCTGCTTGCTCGTTGTGGGTGTGGGACAAACCGGAATCGCCACCCTGGGCATTCCTTACGTCGACGATAACGTGGGGAGCAGACAGTCGCCACTATACATGGGTAAGTAGGATTGTATGTTAAGCATAGTATTTAAAGAAAGAAAAACGATAACGAAAAATATACCGCGAACACGATCCGAGCGCAGTCATGTATAAATATGTTGCATCGATAAATTCAGTCAGGATTGCACGGAAGAATCGGCATACAATATTAAGTTTATAAATCACTGATACCGCCCACTGCACGCCTACATACTTTGTACTTACTGTCCTTTGGTACTCGTACGATATTGGTGCTACATACATTTCAATTGGTTTTGATCCTATTTTTAATGTTAATTCTAGCTAGCTCTATCCCCACGGAATTAAAAAAAAACTTAATAAGTCGCCTATGTGTTCATCCAGACTATTATGACATATATTTAAAATTTCAGTGAGATCTGTTTATCCGTTCAGGAGTTACCTAGTAACAAACAACCATCCATCCAAATAAACTTTTGCATTCATAATATTATTAAGAAGTAAGGTTAGCTTGAAGCGCGTTGGTATATTATATGTATATTAAAGCAGAGGTTATTTTTATTCAATGATAACTTTATACGCACCGAAGAAAATCGTTGTTTACGAAGTATGTAGTTATAATTTATTTATATTTAAATGTTGCACTGCTACAGTTACGTAATATGTGTTTTTCTTTCCTGAGTATGAGACTTGGTTACAATCATAAATTGAAGTATATAAATCCAATACAATTAATTGACGTCGTTTGATAATACACTTATATACTTAAATATTTTTCAATTGTAGCTTCCATATAATATAGAATACTTCACTTTCCCGAGAAAATTCTAGAAGAATCTAGTCATTGCTTAACATTGTGTTCCTAATCAAGCCCAATTGTCAATTCCGGCAGTTGAGTATTAGGTTATTAGGGCTGTACAAACGTAACTTCAAGATTTTTGTCTCTCAGTTTTAATGACTTTAGTTTATTAGCAAAGATGTTTACTTCAATTATTATACGAGAACAGATATAAATAAATTCCCATTTCCCAGTTCCAGTTACAGTTTTCAATATCTAAGTAAGGTAATTATATTTACGTTTATAAATATTGTGTTTGCACATTGTAATAAACATGAAGCAATGTACTATATCATTTTGTACACGCGAGTTAATCTGTAAATGTTATTAGTATAACAAATAATTTACGTAAGCTAGTTCCATAGTTAGCATTGTATAATTTTAGATTAACATTTACTACTTGTGACTTTATTGTAGTGAAGGAATTCGTAGTTCGTTGTCGACCTTTCCTGAAATCCAGACTGTCATACTAGCTGTCATCCGCGACTCCGTTGTAGAGTAACGTGATAACAAACATTCTTCCATCCGAACTTTCGCCTATTTGTCTATAACATATTATAAAAAAAATTGTCCAGAGTGCCATAAGGTTTTGAAAAAATTAAAACATATGGTTCTAAAATTTCAAATATTTACTACTTAACATAATATGCTATGAATAAATAACTAATGTTGTGAGACGCATGACGTTATTTTAAATAATTAGTAGTAGAGGTCGAGCGACCGGTTATTCGTTATTGTAAGGATCTGATGGGTGTAGGTAGTTGTGCAGTTTGTTTTGTCTGGGTGGCGTCTAGTGGTATGCGCGTTGCACGCTACACGCTGCACGTTGCACCTTGCACGCTATACGTGGTATGCTGTACGCTGCAAGCGGCCGATAACGTGCTCGTTGTGCTCGTTGGGCCCCTATGCAAGCGGTTCGGGCTATTGTTCTTACAACTCTGAAAACATAACCATTCAAAATTAATTTTAATTTAAGTTCTTTTAATTATACATTTCTGAAAGTAGTCCCAGTCGTCTTTTTGTTTCTGGTGTTATTTGTTAGTGAGATATAGGTTTTGATTTTGTACCTTATAGTAGCGTAGCTTGTAGTTTGCACGATGAAGCAGATTTGGTTTTCATTACTAGCGGTTCTAAACTTTGTATTTGAGATCTGTCTATACACAAACGAACAAATAATTAAATCCTATTTATTATCCCACGGGAACCGTACATTTTATCACCCTTCGCACGCAATATGAGTGAAAAGAGGATTTTAAAAGTGAAAATGTAAAAAATACATATTTACATATTCGTTTTAACCGTTCACACG
>DWHV01000359.1:0-10518 GCA_018248035.1 Papilio joanae | reverse complement strand
ATGACTTGTCAAAACGGTCGCGTTACCGACGCGTGCACTCGCACCGATGACGTCACGGAATAGTGATGTTCCGAACACTGCATTCATTTTCGCTTATATTAATTGTGCAATGAAAAAAGTTGTGTTCTTGTTAATTTTTTCTTATTGTGAACCTAAGTTATATTCAAAGAACGTATATATTTTCAGTCCACCAAAAATATCAGCACATTACAAAGCAAATTATTAACACTATTCAACACTAAAATTTGTAAATTACTTAAGTAAACGCTGCTCTATTGACACGGACTTGTTAGAGCTAAGCCTATTATTAACTTTCATAATCATCAGTTTTAAAAATCCTATGAAATAATCGGTCCTATCAGTTTGCTAAAACGCACCGCTTTAGTGATAAACTTTTTCTATTTTCAAATTGACATTTTGGCCCGAAAAAAAGAGGAATGCGAGGTTAAAAATAGCAAAGTGGATAAATCAATGGAACTTTCCCGCCAAACCTATTTGAGCAACGTCCACACCATTTAGCGTTGCGTTATCGAAACTTCGCTTATCAAAAATGGCAGATGCTGGATACGACGCGACGACGCGGAATGCGACCGACGCCGCGGGAGAAAACTAAACGAGCGACTATCAATCAAAAGCCTGATCGATATTCGTGCCCCGCCCCCAGCGCCACTGGACCCTGCTAACCTAATATGAGACAGCGTAAGGGTCGCGCCCACAGATCTTATAACTTACCATATGTGACAATATAACTATAGAAAATGTTGTTACATTATAACTTCTAATCTTTAAGAAATCATTGTAAACATCATTTACCATGGGTCTTTGAGATCAAAATCCGCGTCTAAAACATATTGTTATCTCTGTTTTGCCAAATATAACGACAAGGATGATGATATGTTTAATTCATTCGTCAACAAATTATATAATACGAGATGAGGCAGTGTAACTACCTGAGGACAAAAATATGAAGAAATATACAATATTTTTACTAAGCCCATGACTATTAAGAAAATACATTTCTAAACCAGAAAACTACATTACAAAATGTCACCTAAAATCCAGTACTCGTAACGTTATAGTTAAAACAATAATATTAGTTTTGCCAATCTAATGTTTAATATCTATGGTAGCAGTGTAGGGGTGTCGTGAGAGCGGGCGAGGCGGGCGAGAGCCGTCCGCCGCCGGCTCATGGCCCTGACACATCATAACCGCTGAGGCCGATTGCTTGTAACTTGCAATTCTAACACTAAATACAAGTTCTCAGACAGCTTACTGTTCTTTATAAAAAGTTTTATACTAACTTTTCTCCTAAAGTTACTATGAAAAGTGGTTTATAAACCTTTTGTTAACTGCCAGTATAAGCAGTGTGATCTTTTACTTCTGAATTACGTCTTACGAATTCATTATTTAAATATTCTAACTATATTGATACTACAATTGAATTAATTGTTTAGGCATTGCCATAGATTTTCCCTATTCTAGCCTAGTCCATTATCAGTTCTGTCAAAGCCAACTCTTTCAAATAAAATTGTAATTCTCTGTTACAGCTATGGTCTGTGGACTCTAACTAAAATATTTAAAAAATAATTTTAAAAGAAAATATGAAGGCAACTTAATGTATCAGTGTTCAATAAGCCACGAGCACGGCAGGTGTGAGGCGAGTGCAGTTATCAATTGCAAGTGCACTCAAGAGTTCTCTAGCGGAGTGCTGGAGTGGGTCCATCGTTTGCTTAGCGGACATGAGAGAGCTAGATGGACGCCTCATCTCTTCAACATTTTGTGTATTTATGTAAATTTCTTGGGAAGAAATTTATTTTTCATTTCAACTTTCATTACGATCGATAAACATGCTCTGATAAAATAGTAAGCAGATTCTAAGTGGTAAGTAAGTGTAGTGGTAAGTGCTAGGTAAGTTCAGAAGGTATACTCAAACAACAATAGAAATACACGAAAAAAATAACTAAAAAAACATATTCCCTAGTGTCATTTAAAAATGATACAAAAGTAGGTACCATTTTATGATCTTTTTAATTAAGTCCAAATTGACTTATCAAGTAGATTGTCAAGTTTTCCTGTTTGAAGCCAATTAAACATCAATTAAGCTCCCGCATCCTGCGTGTTGCGGATATGAACTTACGCCCAGATACTTTAATACACGCAATTGAAAGTAAAACGCATCATTAAAAGACGTTGCAATTAAAAAGAGATTAGGTTATCACGTTAAGAATTAGAATTTAGGATAATAAATAAAAAACTCGAATATTATTTTTTCATAGCAATTTTGTGTGAACCCAAATGCGAATTATTTAAAACTAAAAGTGTTCTAAATTCAAAACAAATCGATCATCATCCCTTGCACGTGCTATTAAAAAATAAAAAAGCGGTAACAAAGCAACTCGACAATGAATAAAAATATAAGGATAGTGTCCCCCTCTAATTTCTATATTTGCCAACAGTCCGTCAACTGCTGAGTACAATCCCATCAGATTCACAGGCGAGCAGAGCTGTAGGGGAGCGGTCGCGTGGCGGACGGACACGTGTGCATCTTGGATTATGCTAATTCTCTTTGTGTACTTTGAAAAAGTACTTGCGTTTTAATATGTCACATGTTTAAAAAAAGTTAACTGTAATAGTGTTATTATTTTAGTTTCCTATCTACATATGTGTCTATGTAACCTATTGTAATTGGAACAGGGAGTATTTATTTATTCTTGAAATCTAAATAATGAGTAGCAAAATGTGTAACTTTTCGATTGAAATTATTCTCCTTTTAAAGACGAGCTAAGACGGTTTAGAAAACGTAGATACACGGAGTTTAAACAGATAAAGGACATAGTCGGGTAAACATGATTTCATATATTTTTTTTTAATTCTACGCAGTCGAGGTCGCGGGCAAAAGCTAGATAATATAAAATGTTAAGTATTGTAAATATAAAGTAACAATAGGTCTTTTAAATCGTGAAAAATAACAGAACGTTAACAGTGAGACAGTGTAAAAGACAATTACTTTAATGGCCTTTTATCCCAAGTCGCAAATACAAAGACATAAAAATCTCCAAAGTGAATCCCATAAGACCTCTTATCAAGTTTCAATTGCGAGGATTAAAAACTAAAACAAATTCGTGGGAACCGCGAGACGACGTCGGCGGTAGAGCGGGAAGCGAGCAAACTCGCTATTTATTTAGGTAATACGCAAAATGCACGCGCCACCCCCGACTTCAGAGCCAACCCTTGTCATTTACGACGCGCCGACTAACTTCTGACTATATTAAATCAAATACGACCTTAAACTATTACAATAAGGGTCAATGAGAGTGTAAATGGCAGTCGGTTGAGCTATAAAGTCGACTCTTTTGGTTCAAAATTAAATAGCATTGTTGGGGCCTCTCATTAATGCAATATTGAGCGCCTGAAGCGGCGACGCGAGGGGGGAATTTATTGTGTGCTAAATTTATTAAGTGCACATGCATGAGGCACGACGCGGAGGTTGGCGATCGCGATTGACATGGATACAACTGACGCGACGCGAGCCAAATAAAAGGGCGATTACATATTTTTTTTTAATTTAATTTAATTACATAGACTTCATCTTCATATGCCACTTTGACAAATGATTAAAACCAAAATAATAGCACATAAATTTAAATAAAAAATTCTTCAAACTTAATATTATAACTGGCATAATCTAATTAAGCAGATTGTTATCTTGATACAATATCGTATCACAAGCAAAAGCTTAAACGGAGCTATGGTCATTTTAAAATATTTAACTCGTCCAGGACCCTCATCGCATTTATCTCGGAAGTTTCACGAGAACGGTCCAGATGGCGCAGTATCGATCGCCGAGCGTTACTATTATTATTTAATCGCGATCCGCTCGCGCGATTAGCGTGCCCATTGTGGCAGTACTACAACTACAATACACCACGTCACACTACACTACACATGTTTAATGAATGGACGCTGACGTCGCACAGAGTTAAGAAAAAAAAAACGACAAGCCGCTGACAAATACAACAATGAGCTGGATTAATTTATCAATTGAAGACCTGTTTTTGTATTAAAGTTTAAAGGTACAAATAATTCTCTTTCATAGTAACCAGTGCACTAGTCGACAAGAAGTAAAAACATTAAATAAATCTATATTTTACTGTCGTAGTGTTTTAAACTAAAAACGAATACTTACTTTATTATATAAATATTTATAATTTATTGTACATGTTATTAATTGGAAATAACATTTATATGTAATTCATAAATATATCTTACAAATAAATTCATCAGAAGTAAAAAACCGTAATTCATTACTGTAATTCTATCGCAGCAGTATATCAATAAACTTGACAGTTCTAGGAACTACAGTTTTGATTTAACTGCATATTACTTAATATAGACATTATAATAAATCAAATCGTAAAGTTTTTAGTGATTTTTATACTTATTTAAGATCTTTTATATATTGTAAAGTTAATAGATTGCTCTAGTTTTAAAATGAGACGTTAATTTATCTTCTATAATAATGTAAAAAAACTATTAAATTGCAATAGAGTTGACTAACAACAGCAGATGATATATTTACTTAAGTGTCAATACAAATATTATTTTAAGTTATTTTGTTTAAAAACATGTTGTTCTTCACCGCTGCAGTATTTCTAGACTGATCGTTATCACCATGTATGAGTAACATTCTTCATTAAGTTTGTATGATACAAGACAATAAAAAGTTTGATACATAAATAAAGTTAACTGTGCACTGAACTTAAGTACTGTAACTGAGCAATTCTTTTAATCATACTAATATTATAAATGGGAATGTTTAGATGGATGGATGAATGTTTAATTATACATATCTCCGAAAGGGCTCGACGGCTCTTGACCAATTTTGGCACAGATGTAGAACATAGTCAGGAAGAACACATAGGCTACTAATTAATTTTTTTTAAATTCCGGGCGGACGGAGTCGCGGGATACAGCTACTAACTTAATAAAATCGATTACGCATAGTTGTAGCCTTTGCAGCGGTACAATGAAAACAATAAACAAATGGACGACATTCTCACGCCAACTCATACACGCGACTTCGTGTCGTCCACTTTGCTTTCTAAAGATTCGTTTACACTTATTTGAAAGACGTTACTTAGGATATGGCAATGTTGGAATATTGCTTTCCTTCAGAGAGCATCATCATCTCCCTGGTTTTTTCCCTCTCACGTGGGGTCGGCACACAAGGTCTTATAAACCTTAAAGTTTTGGCTTAATTTTTTACGGTCCGCTGCCTGTCTTTCACCAACCCTACTTGGCAGGAAATACCCTGAAATCGGTATATAGATAACAGTCTTGAAGATCACATAGATGATCCTAGAAATGTACATGTTTATATAATGTATAACTCTGCAACGCTTAGGTATATCGTATTGATATTTATCACCGGTATAGAATATATTATAGGTATAGTCTCAAATAACACGTAATACTACTGTTAACCCTGTTTTTTGTTAATTCCCCGCAAGCAAAAGCTATTTTGTTAATATGTACAGATTGGTAGGTAACGTTAGGTGATAAGGATGCCCTTATTCAGTTTTTTTTACTTCATTGACAATACTTGAGATTATTTCTAGTTCAGCTAATACTTATCTTACATATTAAAAAATAACATTAGACGTCTCGTATTATTATTGCTCCTTTTTCCTTCGCCTAATAAAAGTCCTTAAAATGAACTATTATAGTACATGCTAGGTCCCCGTTTTTCTTCGGTGTAAACACAGCGTCTCGTCCCGAGCTGCGCTTCGTTTCGCAATCGTATCGTAATAACTCACGTGTCTTCATTGTCCGATCGCGGACGTCTCGATTATTCCGTCACAAGCGATATTTACGATTTTACATTACAATATCGATGTCAATTGCTTTATGAAAATGCATTCGATAAATTATTTTTGACTGATGTTCCTCTTAATTCCGACGTAATTTATATCCCATATAAAACATTTAAGGGTAGTTGTACACTATAATTTAAGTAGATTTCGTCTTAAAGTTGATTATTTATCATAGAATTTCCGATAGTATCAATCGCTTAATAACTTTCTAAAATATTTAAAACGTTATCCTTGTACGTGTAACTGATAATGATAAAATCATCGTAGTTAAGTCGTCAGTTCAAAGAGCAAACCGGCCGAGGGGTTGGTTTTTCACAATACAATTGTATACCTATGACAAAAAAAAACCAAATAGGGTGACAACTAGTATATTCAATCGTTTTTCTAATAAAAGAGGGAGAAAATACATGCACGAGAATTTTGAAGATAAACTAGATTTATCACCATAAAAATCACAGAATTTAAAAAGTATATTTAAAAAAATCAAGCTAAGTTGAAAAAATCTGGGCATCATATTATTCGTACCGTGTAACAAAATTTAACATTTGGTTATTATAATGAATGTAGAGCGTGGCATGTTGTGCAGGAGCGACCTCTATGTTGCCAGACTAATTGCGACTCTCCCTGGTAATCCACGCAGCGGGCGGGCCTTGAATTAAAGGTCGCTCCCCGCGCCGCCCTCGTCTCGCACCCGCGCACGCAACCCCCAATATTCGAAGGGACATCAAGCTTTGCGCCAAATCCACACATGAAATAGTAATTTATCAAAGGATTTTTAAAAGACGCAAGGTGCGGAAGCGAAAGATGGATTCCCTTTATCGAGTGTTGCAGCCGCAAGCTTATCGGAAATTTTCGAGAAAAAATTGGAAGCTATTAAATAAATGGTTTGTGAATTCGGAAAGGCAAAGCTTACTTTAATGTTGCACTAAGCACCCATGTGTATTTTTTTACTTTTAAAATAAGTAAAGTATACTTTTTGCTTGTTAAGTAATCTTGCATCGACGGCGACATCTATGTATGAAGGACGGTAAAAAACGCATGCTGTTATAGCTAACATGCCTTTCACTCTACCCTTGACGTGCAATTAGTCACACGTTTATACACAAAAAGCTACGCGTCTTTTCCAAGGGAGATAGACAGAGATAGAAAATCTATTCTTATGCTGTAGATTAGCTTCAAACTTATATACTTATACTTGCAGTATGATAACTTAAGTACGTTTTTTTTTTTAATTAAGCTATTCTTCCCACATCAACAGGAATACTTATATACATTTACCGAAGAAATTACAATTTATTCGCTATGTGATTTAAGCGTCACTGGTAGAGAATGTTTTAGTTATCTAAAAACATTCTATATAGTAGCTTTATTCATTCTAAGCATTTAATATTTTATAGAGTCGCTAACGCGCATGCGCCTACCATAAAACATACCACAGACTTATTAACCGTGCAGGCGTACATACGAGACATTCCGAGGTGCGAGTTATAATATAATAGTCAGAGGCTCACAGTGCTCGAGATCAGGCCACTAGAGGTACCGTTACTATGACCGATGATCAATTACATACGAATTAATTAAAACAATGAAAAACTTTCAACGTTGGGGGATCTGTACATTTGTAACCAATGCTTTCTAAAGTTATTAGACAGATATCTATGAGTATTAACTTGTAAGTTGATTATTAAAAACTAATATTTCATAGAATATGGGCCCCAAATCTAACTAAGCAGAAGAATCACTACAAATAAGCTCTGATTTTATATAAAAAGGTGATGAAAGAGTAATCGGCTTATGTAATGTAATTACGAATAGTACCTACAAGAGGTGTGGTCTTTGAGGAACTAATACGATTAGGTGTACATGAAATCCCGTGCAATTATTGTAATCATGATGAATTTATAACCAGATAATTTAAAATGAATCCAACGCAAACACTTTAAATAGTCAGGGTTGTTAATAAACTAGGCTTGCATTACACGCAAGCGTTTGCTAGTTAGGAATAGATTAGCGCGGTCTACTAGTGCGGCCACGAGCTGTACCATACCTCGGTTGGCAGCTGCTGCTGGCCACACCCCCATCCTTACACCTGCGTCCCCCTCGTCTCAGCCACCCCCGCCACCGCGAATTAATTACAATCCTATTGAACAAATATCCGGCCGCTATCACACGATCGACACTTGCGGGAAACACTTGCCACTCGATATGCGGGCCAACCGCAACGATATCCGAACCGATATCAACATATGTTCATAAGTCTTTATTCTTGGAAATGTAAGCTATTGAGACGATTCAAAATCGCCGTTTTAAAATAACCTGTGTGCAATGACTGATCTAATTTATTTTAAACCAGTTTCCTTTTACTTAAATTCCTATGTTCTACTCATTAAATTTTGACGTCGACGCAGAGATTTATATTAACGATAAGTATAGTTTTCCGATTAAATTAAGTACGACGTTTATAAAACGCAAATTAACCGTAAACGAACATAACAAATTAAAGCTAGCCAGAACCCTAAGTAATGGAGCGGAGAGTCGATACCTCTTAACACATTACTTACGGCGTTCAAACGAGAGAGATTGAAGATAGCGGCCGACTGCGCCGATAACAATCAAAAGCTTTCGTCGACATCGCGTACCCTGACATATGCCGATTGGTATACGCTGCGACGATCCCACGTGCGAGGGTATCCTAACAAAGGGTTTCAATGTTTTCATTCATACCACGAAAAAAAAATCAGATTATCAAACAAAAAAGTTTCTTTTGTGCCAAATTAGCGCTTTTCGGTCGAAAGTTTGGAGCTGAAGGTTTGTTGAATTAAACAACGCCCGAAGCCATTCATTTCTCCTACTAGTTAACTTGAAACTCAGAAACTTCATTATGGCGAGGGTTGATTTATTTATACAGCAGCGAAATTGTTCGATTCTGTTCTTAAAAGTTGCCGCTTTAAAAAATTACCAGTTTTCTTTACCGAACATTTATATGTATTTATTATATAGACTGCAGGTACATTCATCAGAGTTCGCGGTAAGTCGCATAATTAATCAGTACAATGTTAGCAAGGCTAAAGCAAGAAGCGGTGTCCGAGGCGGAGATAAGTGCCCGTAATTTCCTCTCCTCCAGGCAGCACGCACGCGACTGTCGTGCGACAGATGGCCGCCGCGCACCGCTCGCCAGAGCTCACGCTACACACACAAGTGCAAATGTAATCTGTATCTTGATTGCAAAAGCGACTACAAAACCGCTCCAGTAAATTTGTCGTAATGACGAACAAGCGGACGTCTTTCTGTGTAGTAGTGGCTGAACGACGCACCGTTATGTTATGGAAACTGATTCTCGATTGTCTCGAATTTCGTAGCCATTGTAATTACTGATTAAAATATATTGAGTCGAGTGCGCACACGCACGCTTGAATAACAGATCTATGTTATGAGAATGTTTTAAAAACAGGCTCATTTTATGAAAGAAATTTCTTTTCCTTATTCTTGTTTGAGTTTTTGAATTTGATATAATGCTTTTGTAGATATTGCGTGAGTTATCAAATAATTAATGTACTGCAATAAAAAGGCTGTTGTTTAAGTTAAAAAAAACTTTAATAACATAACCAACATGCGTGTACAATGATGGCAAAGAGTGATATAAAAGTATTTGCCGATACAAATGCAATACCTCCGACAAAAACCATTCAAAAATTGTCTGAACGTAATGGGGACAGCTGGTGCGGCCGACGCGGCGGCAGTGCAATCTTCGGTAGCACAAAGCGGACCCGATCGATCGGGGTTCGAGGTTTAGTTCCCGGCATTCATTATTCGGGCCGCAATCGAGCCACCGGCGTACATCTGTTCCGTTCCTTCGCCCCGCATAATAGCACCGGCCCATTGTAGAGGTAGATTTACAAAAGAGCACGCACTTAGTGTCGATGTTTCTTGAGAAAAAAATAACAGAAGCCCTCGACAGCGGTGTGTGAGTGGGCCGCGACTGCGTGAAAGTCGACGCAACTGTTATGACATACGCGCTTCGTTAAACACCGTTCAAAATAAACAACGCAGTCGAACTAACGAAGCCAATTTGCGTGTGGAGTTTACGAACGTTTTTCACGGAATGGCGACGGCAGTTGGACTAGCTATACGTGCGACTCCGCTCGTTCGTTTCATTTTTAATATTACGTTATACAGCCTAAAGTGAAACACGTGCTCAAAGTCGAATATATCGCCAAACAATTGCTGAAAGATTATCCTAAGAATATCTAAAAGGTTCTTCGAAATCTAAAAGGCTATCTCTTAGTATTAAAGAACATTTACCACCCCTAGTGGTCAGCGTATCTAATTACAAAGTCGGATTCAATTTCCAACAGGGTAAAATATTTATCCACTACAAATAATTATTTTAGATCAGGTTGCATTGTTTAAGTTTCTCTCAGAGGTTATGAAACACACAGTATACACCAAGATAGTATTAACTAAATTTTGCTTGTGCATAAACTTGAATATACAGTCAAAACCGTTTATGGCGACATCGTTTAGAACAACATACCGGTTAGATTGACCAAAATCAAAGGTCCTGGCTTAATGTTATATGACCGCTTTATCGAAAACATTGGTTTTTACGACATTGTTTACTACGACATACCGCATTAAGCGACCA
>DWHV01000358.1:0-10520 GCA_018248035.1 Papilio joanae | reverse complement strand
AAGAAAGCCGACTTCATAAAAAAACAATCTCAAACAAAATGCACTAAAAAGTAACAAAATAATGTCATGAAAACCCTTTAAACTCCAAAGAAAGTTCTCTTCTTTCTTGTAACATGTCTATGTTGTATAATTATTGTTATTTCGCAGTCGGTGTCCGCCGAAGTAAATAGGTGACATTTTATATTTGAGATGTATTAGACATACTTACATTTATGTAATACAATAGTTTTTTATGTTACTTCTTAGTGCATTTTGTTTGAGATTGATTTTTTGTTAAAATAAAAATAAAACATCTTTGTTTCTAAGTTCAATTAGAAAGATATGATCAGGGTTAAGGATGTAAAATATGTTACTAGTTTTTTTTAGTATATTTAAATTTAAACTGGACTAGATTTTACTATTAATGGACATTTGTGTTTGAATCGAATTAAACATATTTAAATTATTCGATTGAAACTGGTAATCTGTATATGGAGCGCTAGAAATATCTTCACAGAAATCGACTTTGCTTTAACAGGTATTGTTATCTCGCAATTTAAAATGTTTAAATTGTTTTTAGCTTTTAAAATTTACATATGCAAATGTTGCAAATCTTAGGTACATTAATTTACTGCATCCATTAGAAAAAGCTTTCTGAGAAGTTTAGGTTACGGTTTCTATTTTTGGGAAAAGCAAATTTATTATTTTTTATTTATTTCAAGCTTTTTTATTTATTTATTTAACCAATTTATTTAATTCCAGCTTATTTATTCAACTGCATTTCAATTTGTCATTTATTGAAACAATTATATTTATTTGATTCGTGTAATTTTCATGTATTTATCCTAATCCATAATTTACATATAAGTTATTTAGATTAAATCTGTGTACGATCTATAGTTATCTATATATAGTTCTTAGTTCGTAGAGACCTTAATGGTCATCGTCAAATTATAATGATATATACAATTACTGATTTTTTTATTAGTTTTACAATTTTAACCTTAAGACATATTTTATTCGTGCACTGTTCGTTAAATCGAAGTCGTTTAGACTGACATTCGGATGCGTGAATTTGCTAAGCTGAATTTTATCTTAGGCGAACAATATAAAAAAAAAACTCCTAATAGGACTGTTGAAAATAGCGGCCTACTTATTTGCTAATAATACATTCTTATTATAGTTATAATTAGAAATATTCATGGTTGTTTATAAGCCAACTTATTTTATTATTCCCGTATTGGCTGGTAATTCTATGAGCTCAGTTGGCCCAAAAAGGAAAAATTGCCTTTATACCGATTAATCAGTAGGGGAAAACGGAAAACACTCCGATTTTCTCTAAAGGATCATAATACATTTTGATTATTAGTTTTTAGATTTCCAAAATCAAAAAAATAAGTTCAATTAAAATAACACAGAACAAGAAAGAATTGAAAAAGTTTATTTTAAATTGAAACATTCCGTATTCTGAGTATAATTAAAACGGATAGCAAAAAGAGAAATTCACACAATTAAAGGAAAGTCTTTAAAGACGGTGTGTATCCAACCTTTAACATCTTTCCTAACTGTGGGAACACACGTCAGCCGGTTTTGTTGCCATTTAAACAAATTAAACCATGCGCTAGTTCAAGTTAAATTCCCTTATTTGTAACACATTTTTTTTAATTCATGTAGGGTTTTATAAATTAAATGACTTTAGTATTTTATGAGAAAAATGATTACACATCCAGAGTTTAACAAAGATATCTTAATTACTGTTACTACTTTATATATTTCTAAGTTTTATTCCATCTCAAAGGCCGGTAACGCATCCGCAATTCCTCTGGTATTGCAGATGTCCATGGGCGTCGATGAACACCTTGGTGTTCTCGCTGCTCGTTTGCCCCCTTCTCTTATAAAAAAAAATGCTAACATGACTGAAATAATACTACAATATAGTTCTGGTTTTAATATTTCTTATTAAAGTTTTCAAAAAATCTTGGTAGCTCTGAATATCGCACGAGTCGCTGCGCAAAACATAATTTTAGGTATAGCGGGGTGTAAAGATGTGCGGGGGGAGGGCATTGAGCAGCGCGCAGCTCAAGCTGCCGAAAAAATTGAAACGCTCTGTACCTTTAGTAAAGCAAAGTACTTATAGAAAGTAGAAATAAATCCACACAAAGTAATCAACACATGGGGTCCTTTTGAATTCAAAATATAATAAGCGTGATAAATTGGAATTAGTGAAAGCTATAAAAATAAATGTTATAAATTGAATAAAACTTGATTTAGTGTACGGCAACTTTGCATTCTGACATCTCTATGATTACACTTAATTGACGGTCTGGCTCGCGAATAGTTTTTAAAAAAGAAAACAATAATTAATGAATACTATCTCTCAGGTTTTTTAACTTGGTAGTCCGTTATTACATTATTCAACGAAGATGGTACTAGGTTCGAAACTAATTCGTAAAAATGATGGGAGCAATCTTATGTATCAATCTCTTATAAGAAAGACAAATTCCAAAATTTTTTTAATCATGAGAACCTTCAAAAAATGAATTAGTGTCAAAAAGTTACCTTTATCGTTGGGAACTAGATTTACTTTGAGGCTGATATTATAAAATGCCAATCAAAAAAATAGATTTGTAAAATTTAATTCCGATATGAAAATCTGGTGGATTTGAAGTGTTTAAAGATTAGACAATTAAAATTAAATGGACAAACGTTTTTTATATTATTTATGCAAAACATTCTAATCAAATTATAGCAAAGAATACAAAATTTATATTGATTTAATTTAAGCAATTATTATTAACATAGGTGTGTCAACAATATTCGAAACCGGTCGTAGCATCCATAGTTCAACCGGTGGACGGTAACCTACGCTTTCACAGTTAAATACTGTTGCAAATTGTCGCATTCCAAATGGTAAAACATAGTTCCAATATCTTACTAATTTTACTTGTTATATGCGAGATTTTGGATGGTTAAATGTTTCTTAACACATTACTTCAGAACGGTTGAACGGATCTGAAGAAATGTAAAAACAAAGACTTACAAAGAGATAGAGAGTATGTTAAGCGATGGATTTATAATTCACGAGTAATTTTTAACAAGATATCAAACCAACTTTGAGAGGTAAGTAGAGAGATGTAGGTGATTTGTAACATCACAATTTTTTATGATATATGGCGGATAAATATGAAACTAAATTCCCTTCGCACTTTAGAAAGTGATGTAATAAAAAAGCTTGATTGAAGCGCCGCCAGACTGGAATTTTTATGTTTAGACTATAATTGTACTATCATACTTCTCTATATCTTACTAATAAAATGCGAATGTTTAGATGGATGGATGGATGGATGTTAGTTTGAAGGTATCTCCGGAACGACTCAACTGATCTTGATGAAATATGACACAGATGTAGAACACAGTTTGGAAGAACACACAGGCTACTTATTAAGTTTTTCTTAAATTCTGCGCGGACAGAGTCACGAGCGAAAGGTAGTAGGTTCGTAAATACAAGCACACTCACTAATAAATTATTAATAATTTAGAATAGATTACCTTATCTTTGTATATGGCCTAAAGGTCGACGATGTTTAGGTTTCAGGATAGACATTCACGTTCTACTAAAAGGCAGACTGTACTCGTAGAAACTTTCACGTCTTAATGAAGATTTAAACCTTTTATACAAAGGTAAGATAAGTTCTAAAGGTTTTTGGTGTATGCTATAGGACAAACTTAGCAATTAGAATACGATTACAACGACCACGCTTGAGTTGTTTAACTGTTATACCAGCACTTAAGAGTTAATAAAAAAAAGTTCAACTAGTCCGACAGACTACTGTATTATTTATTTATTTATAATACAGTGTTAACCTTGGAAATACAACTATGTCCCACAAAATTATTTAAAATAATTTGACTGTAGGATCAAAAATTAATTGTAATATTACTCCTGCGAAATACACGAATGGTTTGGCACAGTCTTCAAAAAAGATCTAGTAAGATCATAAAGGTAGATTTGCATAGCGTCTTTCCGCCAATAAATTTAAATTTTGCAATGACAAATTTGACCTTTTTAAAAGGTCTATAGCATTTTTAGTATAATACGAGTAGTATATCTTTCTATTAAAATGTCGTACGACTGATTTCGTTTACCTACTGAACCATATGTCGACATACGACGCGTTATCGGCTAGTTATTTTCGTGTTAACTTTAATTTAGTGAGAGTTGATGGTAAACGGAGATGATCGGTGCCAATTAAATATTCTATTAGGCAGAGAAATTGGATATTTAACATATCAAACATGTTTAAGTTTTAAGTTAAATTTTAACTATGTTATTGTGGGAGTAGATAGTGAATTTTTTTGCATTTTGAGGTTGAATGCTGTTATTTATAGGTGATCAAATAGCTTATAATATGCCTCATGTTTATAATTATGTAAATTTTATACTTTTTTTTTTTGAAGTAACTCTTTTGATTTTTTGGTTATGTAGTGTGGGAAAAGAATAGAAATATAGAGAATAGAGAAATTCATTTATGCACAAGACTATACACTTCAATGATTATTTTATGATCCATGAAAGTTATCTAACATTTGTATTTTACTGCGTACAGTCGTGCATAACATTTTTTATCAATGTAACATTATTATTTCATCAAAGAATTGTGCGTACTATAGTGAGTTTTAACACACACCTATGACCAAATTTTTATATATATCACACGCTTAAAATTTTCTTTTCCATTATTTATTCTTCAAAAGTTAAAGCCACTTTCTCCATCAATTTTTTTAATAAAAGAACAAGTTAAGTTAAGAGATGTTAATGTTTAATTCATACAAGCATTATAACTTCGAAACTGGAGCTAAACTGTAAATTAAATCGACTTTTACAGATGTTACTGTACGTCCGATGTCGCAATATTAACAAACTAACGACCCGCCTTAGCTTCACACTGGTGGCAAAAGATATACGTTTGATCTCTTTTCTGTCATACCAATACTCTTCCCATTGATTTCCCGTCGAGCAGATTTTTCGGTTCCGCCTACTTATTGTTTGTGATCGTGATACTATCTAAACTCTTTGTCAGAATTATACTGTAAAAAACATTTTTATCCCTATTATCCTGGTAACGATTTTTTGGATTTTTTGGATATAGATAGATATAAAAAAAGAAAAAAACTTGCGATTTTTAAATGCTTTTTTTCAAAAAAAAAAAGTGTTTTGATTTTCTGATATTTTTGGATTGAAAAGAAGACTTGTAGATCTCACAAAATTTTCATTTTTTTGGTAAGCAAAATATGTAAATTTTAAGGTGTTGCGAAATAAACTATTTATTCATGTATTACCATAACAGCTTACTATAAGTCCCCACTTATAAGCTCGGAGCCTACCCTTAGTTAGACGTGTATTATTCGTGTATACTAAACATTATGATTAGCAGTCATTCATGTATATAACATCTTACTAATATTATAAATGCAAATGTTTGGATGGATAGATGGATGTTTGTTTGATGGTATCTCCGATGAAGGAACGGCTCAACGGATCTCGATGAAATTTGGCATAAATAGTCTAAAAGAACACATAGGCTACTTACTATTTTTTTTTAAATTCCGCTCGGACGGAGTCACGGGCGACAGCTGGTATTAAATATATACAAAGAACCATACGGAATAAATAATCAACGTGATGGTAAAAATTGTATTTTAATTTGTTTTATGGGTTAGCATAACATTCAAGCCAAACAGAGGTCACGAAAAGTGAGCTTTTAAAGATTTACAGAACAACAGATTATAGATACCATAAAAAATAGTTTTCGAAGATTTTAATAACAACCTATGTTGCTTTCAACCTACGTTAGACGTGATTTAATGAAAACCAATTTGGTTGATTTATTAATGTTTAAAGCGTTAATTCAGTTAAGTCTTTGGTAAATAATTTATTCCTACTATTAAAAACTTTGATTAATAAATAATAAAACTATATTTGATTCGTGACTTGAACTTTCTAGATATACAATTGTTGCAATAACGTGAAATTATAAAACATTGTAATAAAAGGAAAAGTTGTTCTGTGTATTCCTAATGTTGGTTATAAAACACTAATTGAGGAAACAGCGTGAACATTTGATTCAAGTATGAATTATTGAAGGGCTAACTTTTTTTCTTATGGGCGGAAATTCTTAAATGCAGGAAAGTTAAAAGTAAGACAACTACAGTTAGACACTATTTAGTTAAACACGTGGCAATAAAAGCGTTTGTTATACCTATAAATAAGTATAACCAAAACTGTTTCCGGTGTCAGTACTTTGTTAGTCATTTGTCAATATCGCATTTCGGAAGACAACGCATAATCATATTTCTATAATCATGATTTCTGGTAATCTCTCATATCAAATTGCGATAAAAAGGTTGACATATGTTTAAGCCAAAATGTAATTGAAACACTGTCTAAGTAAGATTTTTTATGATTAACCCTAATTTTATATGGAGCATGTACCATCGGGGTATCTAGCGGTGTTCTACTTTAAAAGTGACAGTCGTTTGAATGTTTTGTAAGCATTAGGACCACGACGAAGAAAGAATAACCAATAAGACGTAGCTTTTAATTGTGTCTGTACGAAAAAGGTCGGTTAGTGGTATGCGACTAATTGTTTTTTACTGCTATGACGTCGTTTTTGTCGTTCGTCGCTCAACTCACTGCTACCTATTTGGTTATTTTGTCAGAAGGCGCTGAGTTTGCCTTGTTGCAAGGAACAAGATAATTTTACTGTAAGCGGAACACCAGGAAGCACCCTAACTGTACCTAAGCTTGGTAAATCTATTAATATCCACAACAAAAAGCTGAAAACAACTTAACTAACTTTGTTGTTTTAAACTTTATTAGTCATTTGTAAATTCATTATCATTTGAAATCACTTTAAAAAGAGCAATGAAAGCGTCAAAGAAGAATCAACCTAAAAAACAAGCTGAATACAAAACGAAATGGAAACTTGTTAATTGCATTTAAGTTATTTTTCGCTTTCGCTCATTTGAAATTCCCATTTGTTGAGGGCGTTTCGTTAAGGTCGCAGCTTGTCGTTTCTAATCGTTACATTATACTCATTTATTATTTAACGACATGTAGTAAATTATACGACCCTGTAACTTCGTGGTCATAGAGACTATACGTTTGTACCAGGTTTTATACCCAGGTAGAGCAAGAACTTGATAAAAAATTAAGATTTGTAACAACTGAGTTAATTACAGAAATAAGTTTTGCGCAGACGTTTTCAAAGTACCAGGATTTCATTGAATACGGTGGTAATCAGAGTTGATGTGTTTCGTCTCATACTACATAATAGACGGTCTAAAATCGCATCACCTATTCATCTCTACCATTTGAGTCTAATCTTTTTCTTTACTGATCTTCATCAACCCTTATGAATTTGAAGTATTCTTTAACACTTATGTTTATATACCACAGATAAGTAATTACTGTAAACGTCTTCTCGATCACTCATCGTAGCAAAATAAATATGTAAGATATTACTTTTTACGCCAGTTGATTAGCACGTGTTGACTTTTTTTGTAATAAATTAACACTGAGTGAAAGAAATTGCTGGCCAATAAAACCTATTAAATTTTTTAATGTATTTTATATGTTACCAGCTTTTGAAAGCGTCTTTTTCTGTACAGAATTAAAAAGGGTATCTGTATCTCATGTGTTACTCGAGATTATTCTATATCTTTGTCAAATTTCAATAACTTAATACGTTGGCGCAGCGACCCAAACTGGGTCTCATTCTCCGACACAATAGATCGCTACCGTCAACTGTCCTGCGCCATCTCCTGCCAGTAATGTAAAATTCAATAAGATGTGACAAAAGGTTACGGAGTAATCGATTAAATGTGAATTAAAACACACAATTCCCAGCTCATAGGTAGCCTATGTGTTCCATACTGTGTTCTCCACCCATAACAAATTTCATCGAGATGTTGTGATTCTTTCTAACAAACATTCAGCCATATTCTATCTATGTAAATATTCGCTTTCATAATTTTAGTAAGTTAAGATCAGATTCGGAATTTGATTGAGCTATAAATTTTAATGAATACTTGAATTATAATTTATATATTTTTCAAGCTAATTAATATTATTTATTAGATTTATGATGTTGATATAATGATTTTGATACTTGTTAATTATCGAGTTTGTTTTTGTGTAATTGCTTTTTTAATTAGTCTATTGGCTGCTTAGTAAATTTAAAAGTGGACAGTTATAAATAACAATAAAATTAAACTTAATATATTGATTAGAATTCAGCTCTTTATCATGAGGTGAGTGCGGCTTATATCGGTTTTACAGGTTACATCGTTTAGTTGTCTATTTTAATTCTTTTGCCCTTTTGATATTTAATATTCACACGTCACAGGTCCATTTGTGAAAAGATCTTTGTTGAGATCGGAAACATAAAAACAAGAGTGATATTTTGTACGTTGTTTTTAGTACTTAGTTTTTAAATAAATTAATAGAAACCTCTTAATTTTTTTCAGTCGAGAAAGGATTTTGCTTTTAAATATAAACGGCTTTTGGGTCTAATCGCCAAAGTTAATTAAAATGACCACAGAATGAATAACGCTTATATCACTTTAGCATCAATGTTTATAATCGTTTTGCTCTATATATAGTTCAGATGTTTAAAAAAGTTACCATTTGTTTGCATGGAAAAGTAGCACGGGCTGTGAGAATATAAGGTTCTCTGTCTGTCCAGGAAGTGAATATAATAGTTCAATTGACGGAATCTTTCATTGTTCGCGGACGATATCAACAAAATTTTGAGGAATTAATGTCAATAACAAACACTTCTCAGTACGCATTTCAACCTTAAAATTACTTTAAAATGAACTTTAACACTCTTGCACCCATACTTAGAAATCAAAACGTACAAATCTGTTAACTTACATTAACAGTAGAAGACTTAAAATATAAAATACACTTATGGTCGTTATCTGTGACCAGAGCTATGCTTTGAGGATATTCAGTCCTGTCTATCCTATATGAATTTCAATTTAAACATACGAACTTTATGTAATAAATTCTTAATTAATTTAAAATAGAAAGTTGTTTTTTTGTTTAATGTAACCACGCCAAGTCCAGCTATTAAGAATCTTTTTACGACCTTCTCCACTTTCATAAGGGCAATAAGGCGGCCTATATTTTCTAGTTCCGTGAGTTGACAGGCCTAGGTTTTTGCTAATGGTCATTTGCCTGCTAGCCTGATGGTGCCTTGATCGACGGCCGCTAATCTACGCCTTTGATTACAGTTATATCAAAGTAATTGAAAATGTACACGCGTAAGAAAGTGCCCGCCTCTAATACAGAAAGAAAAGCAGAAATTACTTTTTGTTTTTGTTTCTAATTAAGAAAAGATAAGGAAAAAGAAATATCTTTATATCTAACATGTTCTCTCCTTCCAAAAGGTAACCAGTCTACAACTCTGTAGCACATTGTGCATGTATACATAAATGTGTAGACATAAATTACTTCGCTATTTTAGCGAAACCAACCGGTTGTCGTTTGCTACTTTATGACATGAAAACGTTGCTGAGGATATTGTGACATTGATTTTGATAAAAACAAACATAAATAATATATTATAATAAGAACACAAATAAAACAAGCGATAATACATTAACGTCATTAAGTGAGATGGAATGAGTTCACGATTTCCAGCGTAATTTTCAATTTCAAAGTAAGGTAACCATTTCTTCAAACCACAATGTCGGACGTGCTCCATAGAGTTACTAATTATGCACGTTTGTAGGAACTTAAGTAAAAACATGAAACAAAAAAATATATATGTGTGTTAAGAACCCGCTAAATGTCCGCAATTTCTGTTTAACACTCTGGGTAACGGACGTGAATTAATTACATAACTTCAGAAAATAAATGAATACAATTAATATTCGCAATAATTAAAATATCTTGCAAAATAAGAAAAGGAAAATGCACAAACAACAATTTCATGTGAAGTTCATTTAAATTTGAATATTCATCTTATTTTTCATTTAGAGTATAATATTTAAGATATATGTTAATTTATACATGTTTGTAGGTACTTAAACCTAATCTATATCACTATAAAATTACTTATTGGGTTCTTAAAATTAAATCTTTTATTAAATCTTAATAAAATTAGGCCTCCGGTACCACACTCATCAGACGAAACGCGGAATTACTTCCACTTCAAGTCTGTCTTCTGTGTGGTCGTGGTATTTCACCGGGCGAGCCGGACAATTCGTGCAACTGATGATGTTTTTGCTTGCGTCTACCACTGTTAAATTTATTATTTAATTTCTCATTCATTCTTTATTGAATTGTTGGAATAAAATTAATGGGACGTACAGATTACTGAGGTCAGTGTATCTAATCGTATGTTTTCGTTGCAAAAACAAATTGTCATCATTTACATTGTCTTTGAAGAAACAGAGATGACATTGCTTTTGTTCAGTGGAAATTTACTATATTGAAAACATATCTGGTTTGGTCACCGCAATGCGCAGCA
>DWHV01000357.1:0-10525 GCA_018248035.1 Papilio joanae | reverse complement strand
GTACTTATATAATTGATCACTTTAGGTGTTCCTATATATTTGGATATCTTGACTGCCACTATATTTATGAAGCTGACCATGTAAAGTTAAAATAAAAAAAAAAAACAATTTCAAAGCCCAAGTCCTTTAGATTGGAAGTCCATTGTTTAGATGCCCCACCAGATTTATTTATTGATTATAAAGAACTGTTTTATTTTATTTCATTTCAATATGATACCCATACCATTGATAACGACGACATATTCAGAGGCGGAGGATTAGACCTGCCCTCACCCCCCTCCCCTTGTAGTCCTAGGCTACTAGGCTTGGGCGTTGATGTTCCCGCAGCAACGAGCAGCGTGAACACCTTGGTGCTCGTTTGACCCCTTCTCTTATAAAAAAAAAACTTTAACTGAAACATGACAAGCTCGACAATTTTTGTAGTTTTTTTTTGTGCGTCAGTGAATTAGTATGTATTATTTTAATGGAAATAAAAAAAAATCAAATGAAACTCGATATGTACTTCAAAAATTGTTTAATCATAAATAAATAACATTTTTGTTTGGAACAAAACAACCTCCGTATTATTCACACACACAGCATACAACACGTCATTTAGTTAATTATAACTATTAAATTTCTAATTACATTCTAATAATACTTACAGCAATCTTATAACTATCGTTGTACACATTTAATTACCACAATTAATTTGAGATTTTTTTTTAAATTTAATCTAATGCTTATAGAGAGAATTATTCCAATTAGAATTTTTTTTTATAATTTATTACGGAACAATTTGGTCATATTTTACGACAGAAGAGAAACGTTAGATATTTAATTCTGATTCCGGGTTATATCTAAAAATATGAAAAGAGAGGCTAAATTTTGATTTTAGCGATTGTTAATGTTAATGTTAGAATTATTTCAATTTTTGGACCGAGAAATTTTGTTTTATTTTGACATACTTTTTATAATTGACATATTAAATTTTCTGTTAGTAGACGACACAAACGATTGTGTTTACAATAAACTGGAATGAATGCACCGGGTGCCGTAAATGTCCTATTGAAACTAAAATTATAGCGAGGATGCGGTTCCGATTGCCAATAATAGTAGAATTCCACTGCTGTAACCTTTGCAATAATACATATTGTTACAAAACAGAGACAAAAATATGTATTAAATAACAAGATTGCAGTGGAGTTCTACTGTAAACTGAATTATGAATTAACAGTAATATAAATAAGTACTTATTGATTGACAATCTTGAAAAAAAACGGAAGAAATAACGTTCAAACTCGTTATGACGTTTATTTTAAATTGGTTATTTAAAATTTTATTGACCGGCTCTTAAGTTGGCACGTCGGATAGAAGAGTAGACTCAGTTCCGACGTGCCAAATCAAATTCCGGGTACTTGTGATTCAGTTTGATTTTCCCCCCGTTTTTTCCCCATCAAGTTTGCTACACTATACCAGTGATTAATATTTTTGTTAAATATTTCTTTTATTTATAAACATTAAGTATTAGTTAATTCCCTCCAGTTAGTGAACAAATTATAAAAATCTCTATTCAAAAACACATATATGTGTTCTGTGAAGATGAGAGATGAAACAATCTTCAATTTATTAACAAAAATTAATCGAATATTAAAAGAAATATTGAAGAGAATTATTTCATTACAACTAAAGCTATATATAAAATTTTATTGATAAAGTTTTGAATTAAAGCATATCATGGATTTAAACTACAGTTGTCTATCGAACACTATTTTTTTTTACAAGTTATTTGTCACTTTAGAAGTGTATTTTTTATACAATTCCTGTATTATAAATTCCATTGTGAATATACAAATATATTAGCTGTTTTATTTATAAGACAATCAGCGCCTGCGCACGTCAGTCAAGAACTAATTGTACTATGCGTGCGGAATAACATGAGACCCTGCGCCTATTTACATCAGTGACAAACTACGTTAGTACCCAGACTAATCTACCACGTGAATTGCGCGTTACAAAAACGTCGCTATGACGTCATCAGATCTCGTGTTATCGTGCACGAGTAGTAATCAAACAAAACTACTTAATACTAATCAATTAAAAATAAACTTAACTCAATCTCTTATCATCACAATACTCGAAAAAAAAAAAACAAAAAGGTAGAATTATTTTCATTTGGAAATTGGAAACAAGTAATCAATAATTTAGCACAAATCCTAACTATATAAGAATTTTTGGTATTTGGTCATTTATTTTCTAAGCGTAACGACATTCAGACCTCGAGTGTCGTTTCACGAATGAAGCGAATAAAAGGTACATTGATTACATTCTAACGATGTTAGCGTATCTTAAAGTCATGTTAAAATTACAACTAAATATAGTTTCACACGAAAATCATCGTTGATGCAGGAATAGACTAATGATGTAATTTTTTTACTTAAGATGACAAACGAGCAGGAGACTGAATTCGCCGAAAAAGCGAAGCGATCGGTGGAAATCCATAATTGAAGATGCCTATCTTTAGAGCCGTATGCCGTAGAGGATATTTGCCCTTCCCATGTCATTCTTCCGTCTAATCCATTGCCCCTTCCCATAATTACCTTATAATGAAGAAAAAAATGGGAAGGGAACATTGACTAAAATTAGGTCTCCGGCATTAATGTCTTCTACATGACTCCTGTCTTCTGTGAGGTTGTGGTATTTCACTGGACGAGCAGACCCATTTGTGTATCCAACAATGTTGTTGAGAAACTTAATGTTCTAAGAAAAGTGTGGTTTTATCTATTCGATACTGTTGTTAATACGAAATTACTTCGTAAAAAGTGTAACTACGACATATGTATTGAAAAAATATCATTATTTTATGAGTCGCGTACAAAAGATGAACAAATATATAAAGAAATATTGAACTATTTCAAAACATTTATATGTTTATTAAATCAGATTATCATAATTCAAGCTATATTATAAATGTCGTGAAATGGTTAAATTTTCTGTCAGTTTATAATATAGCTAGCGAAATTATAAATTGATAAAGTTAATCTGTCTACAAAAAAATGCATTGCTATTCCTTCGATTAAGATGGAAGATGGATGAAAACTTGGCTATGAGCTTTCAATGTTTTTTTTAGGCCGGTTTATTTTAGTAATAATGGCCCTTATCATCTATTATATTTATTAATTGTCTAATTTCTAGAAGAATCAATTCCTTTTAAGTCGATGTACACACTAAGTGTGTTACGACGTCCCTTCACACTATAGTTAAAAATGATAGGAATCATACGCAGATCAGTAAATCGTAATAACTTACGACTACAAAAACTTTCTATGGACGATTTGACATCTCTATTTTACGTAATCACCGAAACGATACATTTGGTTATAAATTATCGAATTATATGATGTTTATAATTTTTTTTAAACTACCCTCAGTTTGGTTAATATTCGTTAAATTAGAACCAACTATCGAGATTACTTCATCTCTAAGGTGCCAGAGATATCAACTCAGTGAGTTGCCATTTATTCAAATCGTTGCAGAATAAGCGCGATAATTTCAACTATTTGAAATGACGAAATATTATTTCTATACATTATGATGCCAGAATATAAAACTCAATTCTTTGAGACATCGCATTAAACTCAGTTTTTAATGCCAGAGTGAACTCCTGAGTTCAATTCAGTTCATTGAGATGACAGAACTTGGGTTCTCGTGGCATTAGCGCGTTGTTAGAGACAAGACCGACTACTGGATTCTCGAGTTGTTCATACTTTGAGTTGGTATCTGATGATAAACTTCCCGCACCGCTGCTGTCTTCGTGTTCGTCCTCGTGCGAGCTGGCGCTGGATTTGTCGTTTCTTTCCTCTTTCTCCATGCCGTAGTCGAACTTGCAAGACTTATCGTTGTTTGCCAGATCGATCCAGTGAGCTCGATTGCTCTTAACTCTGTCCAGCAGCGGCTGTAGTGCTGGAGATAGTACTGCGAACGCCTGTCAAAAAATTATAACAATGTTACATTTGAGTAGTTTTTCTATTTATTTTTTAGCAGGCGCGTCATTTTGCTATTAAATTAAACATCTAACAACCCAATATTAAAGAAAATTACCTCGTATATAGGAAGACAGATGGTATCGATGAATTTTACTTGCATGGCGGGCAGCTCGTCCTCTTTATCTCTGTTCATTATGTCCTGAAACGATTATTTTAAGTTATTAAGCCTCTTTCTTTACTAAAGTTATTTAAAATAATTTAACTTATGCTATAATGATTATTTTTTGCTTAGGAAGAGATAATTATTATCAGCTCATTATACGTCCCCAGAGAGGAGCTCGGAGCTTACCCTAAGTTAGGGGTGACTAGGACATAGTCAACCACGCTGGCCCAGTGCGGGTTGACTTCACACATATCTTATTTCTTTTCAGATTTGTGCAGATTGAATCACGATGTTTTCCTTCATCGTGAGAACGTTGGATAAATGTACATATGTAAATCGAAACTCGAAAAACACATTGGTACATGGCGAGATTCGAACCCATGCAAGATTGCAAGTCAAGTGAACCCCGGAGCCACCGATGCACCGAGAGATAACAGTTGTATTAAAGAAGGACTCACGATGGGTGTGAGGTTGAGGTTGTGTCGCTCGAGGTCTCCCTGCCTGAAGAACTCCCCGGCGACTAGTGCTGCAACGCGGCGCTCCACGGGCCAGGGTTTGGTGATGGCGGCGAGGTCGCAGGCGGTCATGAGCATGGCGCGCAGCAACCCGCGCCGCTCCCCGCACTCCCCCCACGCGCTCCCCACACTCCGCTCACTCCGCACACACTCGATGAACGCGGTGCGCTTGCTGTGCACACATGTTACAAATCTTACTTATATAACAAATACGGCTGTATGGATGTATGGATTAATAGTAATTTATCTCCGGAACAGCTACATGAATCTCGATGACATTTAGTATAGGTGAAGAACACGGTATGGGAGAACAGATAGGCTACTTAATTAAGCTTTTTTCTTAATTCCGAATAGACGGAATCGCAGGCGACAGCTAGTGTTTAATATTTTTTGAGTTAGTCTATCTTTTCACTCTGTAATGTAACCCCTAAGCATAATAGAATATAAAAAAAAGATTGTATGATTAAAGCAATAGGTAATGATAATTTCTAATAGTAAAATTACTCGTATGGCAGCAAAAATATTATTTAAGTTAGATATTAGAAAAGTTAACGTGGAAAATTTTCATCTTCGTGAACATAGCAACCGTTTAACTCTTTGCAGAAACTATTTACCGGTAAAAATTTTACCTGAAATAAACAGCCAAATCTGTGGAGAGTATAGCATCTTCTAGAACTTTGACAACACGCTCGTAGTCATCAGAGGAGAGGTTTGCGAGGATCTGGTTGCCGGGAGAATTGAGGATCATGAGGCACTGATCGAAGTGATGGTGCTCCATTGTTGATGTAGAGTACAGCTGTGCGAGAGGTGATGATGCCCTGGAAATTATACGAGAATATATTTACATATAGAGGCTATAACGAAAAAATAAAATTTTGCAAAATTTTTTTTTTTCAAATTGTTTTGAAATCTTAAATCGAGCAATTTTTGAGTGAAGATGTATCCTACAAACAAATATTCTTGACAATTTTTTTAACTTTTCAAGATATTTGACAAATTACACGAGTAATTAAATTTAGCAGATTTGTTAATTTTTTATTTTATCTTTTGCTTGTTTGATTTCTTCTCCTTCTGTAAATAATTACTATAATATTGGATTATATAAAAACGTATGCGATTGAAACTAACTTAATTTGAAAGGAATTATTGGTCCCCCGATGGTCGAGGTCGTGACACAGGCAGCCGATGATCAGCGCGAGGCACTCCAGCTCGCCAAAGATCTTCCACCACTGCGTCTCCTGTAATGTTCACACATTAACCATTACAATATTGATCAGACATTCTTTTAAGATTTTCTTTTCATTCAAATGAGACTTCTAATGTATTTAGAGTCACCTACGTTTAAATTGTTTTTGAAGCAAATTTTCAAACAAAAACAAATTTGGTTGCTTTCGATGTTTTGATCAACCTGTAGGTTATCACTAAATAATTGATCATTGTAAAGAAAAACCTTTCGAATTAGAGGTAGAATACTTCTAACAAACCTTACTAAACATTTCCACTAACGCGGTAGCTACTACTATAAAATCAGTCGCGGGTCGTGCGATTAGTTGCTTAGTGAAAAAGGGGTCTTAACATTAGATGATCAATTTATCCATGTAACAAAGCAATATACTCACAGTCAATATAGCAAACATCATCTGAGCGACATTGAAGGCATGCCGCCAGTTGTGGTAGGTCACATTGCGGTAGTTCTTCTTGACGCTGAGCAGCCAGCGACACAGCACGCCGTACTCGATATGGAATCGTTCCACGAAGTCCAAATCTAGGAACATGCGCAGACACGCGAGTAATGTGTCCTCATCCGATAGGTCGATGTCATCGAATTCCAGTTCATGCAGCTTATAGTGCACTGATGACGGTATCCGTAACGTCTGAAAATAAACGTGACTGACTGAATCGATATTTTTACGATGATATCGATATTGTTGGGTTTAGACGTTTTTCAACGTTAATGAGAGGAATGACAATATGTGACAATACAAGCGTAACTGCATATACATATACTATATTATAAAGAAGATAGATTGGATTGTTTGTTTGTTTGTATTGAATAGGCTCCGAAATTTCAACATTCTTTCACTGTTGGAAAAGTTACACTATCCCCGGGTGACATAAACTATTGTATATTTACTAGATTTTTTTAACTCCGAACGACGACGAAGTCGCGGGCAACTGCTTTAGTTTTATAAAGTTCATTTTATTATACTATCTGTCACCTTACTTAATTATTAGCCTATTTGTTCGTCCAGACAATGTTCTACATCTATGCCAAATTTCAGCGAGATCCGTTGAGCCGTTTTGGAGATACATTCTAACAAAAATCCATCCCTCCGTCCATACATCTAAATATTCGCATTTAAAAGAGAAATGAAAAAAATAATCGGATTGTTAAGATGCGAGATAGCTAATTTATGAATATGATCTAATCTATCTATGGCACTGGTCCAGAGTGATTGACTATGGCCTAATCACTCCTGACTTTGGGTAGACTCTGACCCCTCATTGGGGCCGTAAAGTGAACAGATGATGATGATAATTGTTATTACGCATTTCATCATTCATCACTAATGTCACTAAAAATCTTGTAATACATCAAAAATTAAAAACCGGTAATCAAAAACAATGAATTGAAAAATGACTGTACATTGAATATTTGACGTTGACGTAACTCTGAAAGCAATTAAGAGTGAGGTTGTTAGTAATTGACGCGGCGCTTTGACGTTTCGCCTGGATAATTGGTCAGCGGCATTGAATCGAAGTTTCGTTAATTAAAATCTATTTTAGACTTCTATTTTTTTTACAAGATGGCGTTGACTTCATGTGTTACCAATTTCTAAATATCAAGCCCTAAAACATGGGCACATAAAGTTGAATTTCGATTGTTATTATTTAGGAAAATTAAGGAGATGGCAAATTATTGCAAGCAATTCATTCATCAGTGGAAGCAGAGAAGTACAAATAAATCCATATCCATTTCTAATTACTAATATTATAAATGTGAAAGTTTGGATCTGGTGAAAGTATCTCCAGCACGGTACAACGGATCTCGCTGATTTTGCGAAGATGTAAAAAATTGTATAGAAGAACACATTAACTTTTTTTTAAATTCCGCGCCGACAGAGTCGCGTGTAAAAAATACTCTCCTATATTGTATACAATACTTTATTTTTAAGATGTACAAGAAAATAGTTGAAATAAAATGTTAAATAACGTAATAAGACCTTCAGTGAATAATAACAGTTTATTGTGCGTCCAATAATTTAGTTAAATATTTAGATCGTAAGTCAAGTGATCCATTACACTTGTTTAAGAGACGCGAACTAATTGTCTTGTTGTTTTGTTATTGCTTTTACAGCCTCATAATAAATGAATTGTTAGTTCCATTCAATGTTATAACGCGTTGAAAAGAATGTTTACGTATTAAACTAATGACAAAAAGGTATGTTAATGTTTTTCATAAGAGATTAAGTTCTAAGAAATATAATTTTTAATTAAAAAACATTTTTACCACAACTCAAAGTATACGTTCATTTGAAATACGAAGCGAGACTTTTTATAAATACTAGATAAACTTGTGCCAAGAAATCCTGTACAAAGTCGGTGAATATTTCACCAGTAGAGGTATTTGAAACTTTAATAAGATATCACGGCTACTTTCTCATTTCTCTTTTACTTTAAATCACATTTTAAAAAATTTATAAAATGCTCCAATTTTGTAGTGAAAAATCCGCAGTGAGATTAGGTGTTACAAATTAAACATGTAAGCTAAAATAAAAGATCAGTTAAAAAAAGACTTACCCGTAACCTTTGAGCATCATCTATAGAGGCGGATGCGTGGTAACTTAAAACCTGAAAACATAAATTATCATATTATACTAAAGTGTACATATAAAAGAGAAAAATACAATTAGAGATTAGATTAGAGAGAGATGAGACATTGTTTTCATTCATCTATAAAATATCTACAATTTTAAATAGCACACATATACATATTACTAGAAAGAACTATACAGTTTGACTACAAATTGCGTGCTTTGAGCACAACGAAATATCAATACCACACATATAACTGTCAATGTATACTAACATCGAGTGTGACGCTCTGCTTGGCCATGGCTGTGATGGCCTTCTCGTACATGTGCGTGTTGTGAATACCCATGCCGCAGAAGATCGCGAACGCCTCCACAAAGTTCTCATCGTTCTTCGTGAACAGGAGACCGTCGAATTTGTTTACAAGCTAAAAAAATAATTTATAAATATTTTATTTATCATGTACGCAATCACGTCAGTTAATCAAAAGATTTTATAGAAAATGATGGCCAACGAGCAGTTGATACAAGCGAAGTGATCGCTGACATCTCCAACAAGTTAAAAGTTGTAGTTTTTTTTTTTTTACATATTATAAGGTAAGGTAACGCGAACGAGCAAGCGGCTACTTGAATACGCCGAAATAGCGAAGTGACCGCAGCCAACAACAACCATCAACAATTGACAACCGCAATTGCAGATGCTGCCTACATTTAATCGATGGAGGACGGTTTCTCTTCCGTATAGTCGTGGAACTGCATTTGGACGAGACGCCGCATTCGTGCAACAGATGTTGTTGCTGACGTCTACTACTGTTAATGAATTTTCCTCATTGTAGTGGGTGTACGTAAAGAGAGAACGTAAATAAACATTATTTGTACTGGTACATCCCTACCCCACCAAAGCTACTTCTCCTATCAGAATTTCTACAGTCTTAATTTAATAAACCGTTATTTATTTTACATTCAGAATTCTAAAACTGTCACAATTAAGCAACTAATTGACAGTCACAATCACTAACTTTAATTAGTCTAAAGTTTTACTGGGAAATTCCTTATTTAATTAAAAAATAATCATCAACCTCGCCAGTTCAACTTCAACAAGTCACAGAGCAAATAAACATTCGCCGTTTGGAATTCCGTCGAGGGTTAAAAAGTTAAATGAAAATTTCCAGCTCAATTTTCCAGTCCGATAATTTCTCTAATCAAAAACTTTGGACGGCCAGTATGCTAGACGAAACAAAACTAAAACGTTACGACGAATAACTTTTGATTTAAATTGTTATATCGCTTGCCCCTTTGAATGCCTACTTCGTTATATCGATTTTAAAGTCGAAGTTTTTGTTTGTACAATCATAAGAAAATCTTATCTGTAATTTTAACTTTTATGTATTACATCTTGCATGACAAAAATTATATCATTCATTAACATAGTAAGCAGTTCTCTTTAATTTGATTTCTCCTCAACTTTTGCGAAAATGTGAATTTAATGTTTTTTTTTTCCACATAGATAAATGTAAATGTTGAGCTTACTCAGTTTAAAACTTCTCAGTATTTTATCTTTAAAAATTCTTCTAAATAATATTCTTAATTTAAAATCGAAAATATCTGCCGCAATCCTATAAATGAAAACATTTCTTACAGCAATAACCGTTAAAGCCTTTTTTATTCGACTTTTCAATGAATATTCCCTCGACGCTTCGTTTACTCGCGTATTCGGAATTTTAAAACGAAAGAGAATGGTAACTAAATTGCTTACACACAAACTCTACTGTTCTATGTATCTTAAAAAAAAAAACTAAAGAATGGAATCGCTTATGCAGGGAAATTGTCGCAATGCGCAAATTTGATAGTGAGATACAATACATAATATTTGCGGGGAATATTAAATTACTGGCTCGACAGACAGTCAAGCGACTCCGTCCGCGCAGAATTAAAAAAAAAAACTTCAGAGGTGTCAAGGGACACCCGGATGGAACGAAGTTCCTTTCGATATATTAGTGAAGGAACCAATGTTTATTCTATGAATAAAAAACTTAAGTCATCACAAGAAGTACATTTTATTTCTATGAA
>DWHV01000356.1:0-10532 GCA_018248035.1 Papilio joanae | reverse complement strand
CCAACATCTATTTTTCATAACCCCCCCCCCCATTTTTTAACTGCGCGCGGACGGAGTCGCGGGCGACAGCTAGTATTGTATACACGCGTAAGCGACGAAATCAAATTAGTTTGTTCCCGTCACTTTCGCGCCGTCGCTCGACCATCGCTACCTATCTCTCTCTTCTAATTTTCTTTACATTATAGTAATTAAAATATAATCAACGCATGCTTCAATCATCCTTTAACACTAATTTAGATATAGAACACGAGAAATATTTCATCATCATCGTCTCACTGTACGTCCACACTGAGGAGCTCGGAACCTACTCTAAGTCAGGGGTGACTAGGCCATAGAGAACCACTTTCCCAATGCGAGTTGGTTGACTTGACACATTTCTTCGTAGATATGTATAGGTTACATTAAGATGATTTCCTGCATTGTAAGAAAATCCTTCAAAGTTTTAATATAACCTTATCCATACATTATCTACATGACATGTTATGTTCCTTAATAGTACAGTTTTTTACGTGCGACGGTTATTAATTAACATGTGGTAATATCAGAGAGTAAAATAAGCACCGCTATTCATAACGTATGCAAGCCATCAGGGGTGTATTTGTATCACAACCCCTAACTATGAAGTGGAACAAATTGGTCTCTCTTTTGTCTGCGTTTTGTATCATTGAAAATTAACGATGCTGTTTTAGTACTGGAGGTAACTTATATGTATGCTTGTATATTTTTTGATATCAAGCTTGTTTTACTGCAATTAATCTTGTGAAATTTTTTGTTCGACGTACGTTTTGAACTTGATTATACGCGTACCTCTGAATAAATCTAAACGTAATTTGGTACAGTTATAATCGCATTCAATAATGTTTAACGCATGCAAAATGCCGAAAAGATTTTTTTGTATAAGTTGACATTATAGACAGGACTAAAATTTTCACACATATTATGAGTATAGTACATTCACAGATTACATTTGAGAGTCGAAAAAGTTAGCCTGCTTTTAAATTCAACTATGCCAGATACAAATAATTTTATTAAATGAAACATAAGAGCTGAGGCCAAATATTCTATTTCAAGAGCAACAACTTAGCATTTTTATTATTCTGTTAAAACAGGACTCATGTAAGTTAAAGAATAAATGAAAATGGAAATTTTAAAAACGAGTTGTATTAACTCAATTATTTAAAAAATCTCGTAACTTGGCAACCTGGTGACGTCAGTAGCGAGTCCAAATAATAAAGTCCACGTTTAATCCGATCATAAACTTAAACTACGTGCTTTTTACGAGCTTTTTACAACAGAGTAACGTAACGAACGCAATTAATTAAGTCCTTGTCATATTTTTATTGTGTCCACACTTCACAAGCTCAGCGCTGTTTTATCTGAAAATGAAAATTGTTCCTTATTAAATAATGCATACGGTGTAACGTTATCAGATGCTTCGCTACTAAGAGTCTTTTGGATTGTTGAGTATTTGATGTAAGCAGAATTTTTTTCCAAACATTACGTTACTCGTTCCTATTACAAAAAAAAAAAATGTTACAAAAATATACTCTGATTTGATGCAGGGAATTACGCGTAAACTATTTCGATGTGGATAATCGAATATTATTATTTTTTGTAAAATATCCACTTTATAGTTAAATTGTACGGAATATCTTTTAAACACATTTTGGGAGTATGTATTTTATATTAATAAGTTAGAAAACACAAAAAGAATAGAACTGACATTGAACAACCACCTTGTTTTACATTACTTGTTTATTAACTAACGATTCGATTTCTTCATTTGTTTAAAACAAATGAAAGTTAGAAACAGTAAAGTGACAAATTCTAGGCTCCGTTACAAGACAATGTAACAATGCGTTGCGTTAAACAATGCACGCAGCTCGGCTTTGTCCCCGCGCCGCACACCGCTAGTCGGGGTGTTGACTGTTTGTGTTCAATCACGTAGGTCTTTGTGCAGACGTGTCTGTCACCCTCGCACCTCGCAGTATGCTTTTGTCTTTAATTGAACTTCACTTATTTGTAAGCAGTGTTAAGAATAAAGAAGTTAGGAAGAATGCTGTCACCTTTAAGAGGCGAAATTTTTATAAAACAACTGTCTCCTTTATGTGGAAGCGTAGGTTATAAATATATGTCGTAAATATATTCAGCCTGTGTTATTCTACCGCTGGTCATAGTCTTTCCTTAACGCCTTCCACAGTATGCGGTCCTTCGCCTATCTAATCCAGCTACTTATTGCCGTCCGTACTAGGTTATCGGACAAGTGTTGGATGATTGCACAATATTGTCATATTGTTATATTCACCTCATACAAGATTTAATTTACAGTTATATAACCAACAGTTAGTTCTTTTGAAAAAGTTAATTAATCTATTCGTTGATAGAAGACCGTTGAAGTATTTAATTTGGTATATAAACAACCAGACAGAGAGAATTATAAATTAATGTTAATAGAGAACAAACAGGCAGTGTACAGGTGTACAACAAAGCCGCATATGTAATTGAAAACAAACAGAGGGATGGCAAAGCGGCCTCGTGATACTGCGCGCATTGTTGAATGATCTCTCTCTGTGATACCACATGGGGACGTAACACTAACAAAAAGGTAAAACAATGCATCTAAAAAAATTGTTCACCACAGATAAAAATATTTAACATCTGTCAATGGATATAGTTACGTTTATGTGGATACGTTTTCCAGATTAAAACCTGAATTTTGGATGCAAAATGTCTCTTAACCCTAAGCATATTGCAACGTGCAGATCTGCAATTTACTATGGGTACGTGTTAAATCAGGAAGGAGCAAATCTATGCGGAAATTTTAGTGCTTTGAGCTCGCAGATTGTTAGATCTTAAATCTTTAATGCAAATGGACTACTTCAAGATGCGGAATCGATTCCGCTTCAAATGAAGACGGACCAGCTTAATCCTGTTCGCCGAATTGCTACTGAATTATACAACTTTTGAATAATACATTTGGAAGTAAAAAGATGTATACAGTATATTTTTTTATTTCAAATTTTTTAACGATAAAACTGCAATCATTTTTTTAAATAAATTATAAGGTGGCGAATGAATAAGCTGCTACCTGAATTCGCCGAAATGGTGAAGTGACCGCTGCCCATAGACATCCGCAATTGCAGATGCGTTGCCTACTTTTAATCGATGAAGGACAAAAAAAGAATATTTCCCCTTACTATGCGTTCCCTCCATTAAATCCCCTCCTTTTTTCCACCCTTTTCTCATAAGGCGAGAATGGGAAGGGAAAGAGGACTAAAATAAGGCTCCTGTAAAGCACACTCATCAGATAAAAAAATAGTTAGGAACGGAATTAAAAGTTCTACATTTTGATGAGTTCATAACAAAACCAATATAGTTTGATTTTATCAGAATTAAAAAATTAATATAAGAAACCTTCTTAGATATTAAGTCAGTATTAGTTGAACTTTAAGTTTGATAAGCAAAATTAACTTCAACGTCGAGATTTGCCTAAACAGCACTTGATATTACAACTTATTGCCAACTTAATTGAAAACTAGCGGCTTCTGTGATCTAAGATATCTCGTGATTCGGCGATATTTAGGCGCGAGTTAGGTCACAGGGTTGTCATACTGCAGCGTTATTAAAAATGCATACATTTAATAAAACTAGAGAGTTTGAAATATAAAAAAATAAATTTCGAGAACATGATGTATATTTGGATTACTTAAAACTAAAATCTCATTTTAAAATTTCTGTCTGTCAGTATGTCTCCAAGTCCGAGGTTGTTCCCTATAATATTCGAAATGACTGGATCGATTTTGACTTAATAACTAGATTATTTAATAATATTATATAGACACCTTATTCGGTATTAGATAAATTAATTGAAAACCAGTGTTGCAAACTTTGCTAACCAATAGATTCAAGTAACGGATCCGATCTGAAGGCAAAGGCTGTATGAAGGGAATGCTTTGAATGACAAACAGGAGTAATTAACTCGATCGGCTTTGTAAGCTTCAATTGTTACGATTAACTAGAAAATACCTTTTGTTAATTAGACTAGGGTTAATCTCATTGAAATGAAAGCTTTGAAATTGTAGAAATAAGTTTACACGTTTCAGTTTGTTACGATAAGCATTTATGTTAATTTTATTTTTTATGATACTTCATGCGCTAATATGTTAACATTAATTTAGGATAAGAACTGTGATCCGTAAAGTAATGTTAAGATGATAAATCTTACTAATATTAAAAATGCGAAAGTTTAGATGGATGAATGGATATTTGTTTCAAAGTATCTCCAGAACGGCTCAACGGATCTTGATGAAAATTGGCGCAGATGTAGAAAATATTACATTTTTAATTTTAATTCCGCGCGGTTGGAGTTGCGGGCGACAGCTAGTCTATAAAAATAAGTAGAAGTAAAGAATTTATTTAATGTTAATATTGAAATTTACTACCAACTTTTGTTGGTATTATTATAAGTTGCAAATTATAAGTGTCCTTTTCTTTTTGCGGATAAGTTTTAATCAGTTTTATTTATTCCAAAAATAACTAAAAATAAAACGTAAATAAATATGTATAGTTTATCTCGTTACATTGTTGATCATATAAATCCCTGAGGGTTGCAGTGCAGAGGAATCGTTTAACAATGCACACAGTATCGTTGGCGCGATGTTTGCCGCTGTCGCTGTGACCGTTTACATTCAATTTCTCTGACTTTCTACTGCAAAAGATGTATCACAATGATAATCTCAAGTTTGTATACATGCTTAATAATAAAATGTTTACTTAAAAATACAAACGTCTATTTATATCAGCAGTATTTAACTTATATGTTAATGTATATTTCATATCCAGTATATTTTACATGAGAACGACAATAATTTACACAAGGGAATATTATATTTATAATCGACTAGTTTTATTTAAATTTGTCAACTAAAATACGATATTAATCATCGCATTTAAAATTCTGCTAAATATTTGGTACATTAATTACGTGGAAATATTTATTGTTGAAACCAAAATGCGATATAACAGAATGTCACATACTTGTGTGATGTTGACGGCAAATTAAATCAATAATTAAATAAAATAAAAAAAAATAGTAACGTTATTATGGAAAAAAAAAGTATCGCCATACTATAAAAATGTAGTTAATGTTATGTCTATGCTCTAAGTTATTTTAATTTCGATTAAGTCAAGATCCGCAACACTAATCGCTTCATCAAAGCGCGTACAGATCAAACATCCTTTAAGATACTTAATTAACTTTGTATTATATTAATACAACTTTACTCATCGAGTGTTTACAGGACATTGCACAATGTTTTCATGCTTTATTTTACGTTATGTTGGTATTCTTCTATGTTCTAAAAGGGTAAGAAGTTCTTAGCACTACTACATCAACGTAGAAGTCGGGTGTATTAATAACCCAAAATAATCAATGTCTTCAACTGTTTTCATCACTTCAACTAACGTTTCAACATGCTTTAGTGAGTACGTTCAAATTGCTATTATTGTTAGTGTAAGTATTTCGAATATGGTCACATGTAATTTTGATTAGCAACGTTTAATGTTTTGCTTTGAGCTATTTAAAAGCCAGTATTAATTCTATTTCCACTGCTAAAACATATTTACAAAAAACATAATGTTGTTCCGACCATACTCTGAAATTCTTTTTGAATTTTATATCTTTATTCTTCTCCTTCTTCTTCTTCTTCGTGCTCATCTTGAAGTGCCTTCACTGATATGTCGACAAGCTGCTTCCACACCGCTCTGTCCGCGGCTTGTCTCATGGCGGTCGGAATGTTGAGTCCCAATATTGTCTGGACTTGGTCAGACCAACGGATAGGCGATCGTCCCTTTGCTCTTTTACCCTCAACTTATCTTTGTTACACCAGTAGAAATTGATTCATTTACATACGTGCCATATTTAGATATACCATTCTTTTATTTTTATTATTACACAAATATAAGATACATGCAATATAATTTGAATAAATTTTATGATTGTAGCTTAGTTGAAGCCGTGAAGGTTTTGTACGAATGCAGCAAGTAAACTTTATGCTAAACCTGAAGCTTGGTGGCGCGCGTGCCGTGACTGGCATCCTAACAACTGCCAGGCGGCGCCGCGCCGTGGTGAAAACTCGCTACATTAAAATACAGAGGTGGTACACATTTAAACGTGATCCTACATATCTTGATAGATTCTGTGAGGTGTACAAAATTTAGTTATTTTATTAATAAAACAGAAGAACATTGCTAAACCGATTTGTTTAAAAAGCATTACAAAACATATTTATTTTTAACTATGCTTATTTTAAGCGTGAGTTTATACTACACGAAACATGTCCGTGAAGGCGCGCCTTGTACACAATGCCGAGTACCAAGTTACGTATCGAAGTCAAAGTAGGCTCTGGCGGGGTGCGAATAAAATTAATGCATTAGAAATTTTTTGAGAAGTATGATAGGCGTTACTATTATTGATAGGATTAGAAATAGCATTCTCAGGGAAGATGTGACTCAATTGTATTTTCTTTCTTTAAAAAAAAAAAAACTTAAATTACAAATACTTTATATGAATTAATGTATTACAATAACTTTGATATAAAACATCAATTATTTACCTAATCCTTACTCATAATAATTATGCGTATAAACATGGAGATAACGCTATGTAATACATACCTACATCATTACGACGTCATTATCGTATTACATAGAGATAATAATTTCGGTGTCCTGAAGGATCATTACAAGAGGAAATAATAACATTGGACCATTAATTAGCAGTAATTGCATCGGTATGGTCAATAGCAAAGTCAATATCTATAATTCGAAGTTCGATATTAGTTACATTGATTATTTAGTACATATGTAATTACTTGAGTTATATGTAATCACTATTTTACGAGTACGTCACTTTGTATTATTTATTCTTAATACGTTACAAGTTTAGTGATTTAGGTACTGATTAATCTAATATAGCGGTTTTATGTAGAGATTTACTGCTGTACTCATAGTTATAAAGTGGCCACTAAGCCCCTAAATGTGAGTTAGGTATGAAAACTTAACTTATACAACATTAATGATTTTTCAATCAGTCTACAAATCTTCCTTCCTGAAATTTTAAATTGAAGTTTAGTTTTTACACGTAAGATCCAAATATATAAGAAGCTAACATTTTTTAGGAAAAGGGGACAAACGTGTTACGTGTTAAATGCTAGATACAATAAAACTGTTTTGTGGTACAATTAAGGCATTTCAAATTAATGTCATCATGTGATTAGACTGCAATGGATTAGTATTACATCTCACACGTCTTGCGCACGTCTATGCTCGGCCGCTGATGTAATCGGATAGATTGGCCTTCAATGAACACATTCAACTTCGGCGCTTAATATAACCAGTGTAATTATAATCTGTGTAATGGAACGTAGATACAGGTCTTAATATCACGGAGAGAAAACTACAATAAAATAAATATAAATATTATACGTAAAAAAAGTATCGTTAGGTATTAATTAGTGACGAGTTTGTGTGTTATTCTTTGATAATTATTGTTCTTTGATGTTATACTTTTTATATTGTGAAAGAGGTTTTATAGTTTTATATAGTTTTTTTTAGGTTTGTCAATAGTTAGTTGCCATGGATGTATTTTTGTTAAGTCAGTGAAGGACGAATTTGTTTAATTCGTAGCAAATTTATGACTCCTTCATACTAATTTAAATAAAACAAAGCACTCAATAAAGTGATTAGAAATATAGTTACGTTAAACTTATAATTAGGTCTCACACCTGTGAGGTTTTCCTTCTAGATTTATCTCTTCCACGTTTTAAAATGAGCATTTCAAACATCTATTTCCTTACGTCTAAAATGCTTTGAATCGACTATTCTAAGCTAGATTCAAACATCCATGATTAATATTAATTATGAGAATAGCGTTGCGTTAATTATCGTTCGTTTAACTTCAGTGATGATGGTCTTGACATAGTATTAAATTGAAGTTAAAGTAAGTAGTACAGATAAAAAATAGCAGTAAAGTTTTCTGGAATGGTCACAGAAGAAATAATAAAAAAAAGCTGACATACGTAGTGTGACTAAAATGACGTAAGACCCTATCGATTTTGAAAACCAGAATTGTATTAACCCTATTCTATAACTTCGTAATTCATGCATTTTGTATTGTTTAGTTACAAACCATCAAATGAGGTTGTTATAAGATAAAAATAAGAAAATTTGTTGAACGGTAAAGGAATTAGGTCGTTGGCCCTAAGAATTCAAACAACCTTAATCGGAATTGCCTCGAGGTAAATTGTATACAAAGTGTTTGAAGTATTTCTATAGCGCTTTTGTTAATATTCTTTGTTAATTGATGTCAAAATTTACCCTGAAAAGTTTCTAAAGTATTTAACGGCCATTTTGGGTTATTTGTAAAATTGTACTTTGAAATTATTTTAACTTTTCAAAATTGATTACAATTGAATTCCATCTTGTATTGGAAAATATTATTATTTATAATTATTATTTGTAAACTCGGGATATAAAAATGTCTCTTGTGGATAATCTTAAAATTAAAACATATTTCTAGTCTGAGAAAATCTTTAATACATGTATTGTTTAATTTAACGCTGACTAAGTACTAGATGTCCGGAGGTTGTTAATAATTAAATATTCTGGGATCTCAGGTGACGTGGAGTGGCGGCCGCCTCTTGAACGAAGTGAGGCCGTGCTTTATCTGGAGATATAACAAAGAACCCACCTTGCAGACTAGAGCACACCTTAACTAAACTTAGGAAATTTAAATTTTTACTCTTCTTTATGAATTTGTTTAATAACTTACGTATATATTGCAATAAAATCGTAATTAAATTACTATATTAACATCAAATAATGGTGACTTAACAATAAAAATTATTATTATTAATATCAAAAGGCCTAGAATTAATGTTTGTTACAATCGCCTTCGTGTCGTCATCGTCAATTATGAGAGAATTAGTATGACATTTTTGGTGAACATTATAAAATTCTATCGATTACATTACGATGGCAATTGTCACAAATATTCGTGCTAGACCTACCTACAAAGGTATTGTCTGTTAAATTAAAAGTGATTGATTGGACATTTATAATAATATTTGGGATCCGTATAAATCAAATCAATAATTCTTTCAGCAACATAAGTGGCTTAGCTATTTGTCAATCAATGTGTTGGTTTTAGCTCCGATAGCTTCCCAATACAGCTATTGAATGCAATTTTGAAAGACGCGTGACAGCTTTTTAATGAAAAATGTTCCCCACTGTCAATGACGTCATCAATTTAAACCATCAGAATTTGCAGTATTTCATGTCTTTCAAATAACAGGCGGTTTATGGATTTATAGGTTGTAAACTATTTTTTTCATAAATTTAATTAAAGTGGAAATTTATGAGTACTAAAAATATACTTTTTCACCTTTACTATTGTTGAAACAGATTTAATAAATCAGAACAATGATAATAAAACTTTTTTTTAAATACGAATTTAAGGATGAAAAATTTTTATGGTTCAACTCAATTCCACTTTGTATGCGCGTCGCAATCAGTCGAGTGCACTTAAGTTAACTTATAAAGCATCCGTTTATGTTTCCTACAAGCATTGCAAATGTGAGCTCACTGAGCAACTACTTTAAAAGTATTATTCTACCTTAAAAAATAAACCGGTCATCCACTAGCATAATCTCCCGAATAAATTCCACATTTGAATGAATTTTATTTTAGTTCCACATTAAAATGTTTATGACTGATGAAATGGTGCTTGGGAAGCAAAGGTTTCTTGTTTAAATTAGATATAGGTTGTTTAAACGAATAGCTAGACGTTTGAAAAGCAGGAGGAACTATGATAATTAGAAAAGGAGTTTGGAGTATTCCCACTTCATGAAAAGCTCGACAGAGAAAATTATTTAACATGATCTTAAACGTTACCGTATAGATCTTTCTTCGATATATCTGATTAATCTAATAGTATTTATTTTTTTCCCTTTTCATATCTTCTGCCTTTCTTTTTATTTATCTAATCTTAAGTTTCATAAAACTTTACTCTCTTTTCTATTAATGGGTAATTATATTATTGTTGCAAATAATCAGAAGCAACTCAGCAAGTTGACTCAGAGCGTTTGTTTTCTTTCACTGAAAAAATATGTTTTTTTTATATCAATTTAATAGTTAATGGTTAAAGTTAAAGTTGGTGACAATAGGAATGACGGCAGACAGATTGATTTGGAGGACGGAAACCTGGTGCACCGACCCTACGTAAGACGGACAAGGTCAGGAAAATGATGATGAAATATTAAAGTTAAAAACACGTAAATTTCGCATGCATTAAAACATATTCCTTTCCTAATGAAGGTTTAAATCATAGATTTCTCACGATTGTTTTTTAAAGGTATAACGGGAAGGCTAAGTAATTTTACAGTCAATAGTAAGTTACATCTATATATATATATATAAAAGAAAGTCGTGTTAGTTACACTATTTATAACTCAAGATCGGTCGAACTGATTTAG
>DWHV01000355.1:0-10548 GCA_018248035.1 Papilio joanae | reverse complement strand
TTTCAGTCAAATCGATTCAGCCGTTCTTGAGTTATAAATAGTGTAACTAACACGACTTTCTTTTATATATAAAGATAGATTCCATGTCGTGTAATTTATAAAAAGGTAAAGCATGAACATTAAAACTTCGAGAGTGTTTCAATTAAATTTTACCTTATACACTACCCTACTATCGCAAGCTGATATTAGACATTATCAGAAATCATAATTATTGAAAAATGATAAAGGCTTTCAAAATACGAATTGACAAATAAATAACAAAGTAATTATATCGCAAGTATTGGTAATACATATTTAGAAGACAAAACATACTCTTTAATAATCACTTTGACGCCCATAATATCAATCAATAGCGGGCAAAGGGTTAAAAGTTGTTTTTAAAAACAATGTATTATTTTTTTTTGTTTTCAGTAATACTATTTATTTTCGTTTTTTAATAACGTATTTGACAGTGAGAAATACAATTATCTCTCTGCCTACCTCTGTGAGTTACGGGCGTGAGTTATGTTGTTGTTGTAATTGAAATTACAAATATTTTTCGGTAAACTAATTTGTATTTTTCTGACCAAACACAAGTAAAAAAGAATGTTAATTTTAAAAATTATCACACGATCATAAAATACACATTTATAAAGCTTATAAAATTGCATAAATAAATAATGAAAGCCTGTGTTTATTACATTGCTGGTTATGTTAGCACTTGAGTAATTAACTAGCGCTATTATATTTGATGGCCATCATTAGGTATCGTTGTAGGATTAATTCACGAATAACAAATGTTATTGTATACTATATATACAGAATACAGAAGCTACTGTCATAATATACAAAAATACATATTTACATTGCTAAAAACAAGTTGTTTTCGATATGTTATCATAGAATGTTTTCTTCTATTGTGTTTTCATTTATGATTCAATACTTTTTTTGAAAGAAAAATGCAATAGAATATAGAATTTCATATTATTATCTTTTCAGTGTTGTAAGAACTAAAGTATTCAATAATGATCGCGAAAAAAATGCTTTAAAAATGTAAACCATTGATGGATCGTCGACTTAATTCAATCATAGATCGTTCATTCATTCAGTGATCCATTCGACCATTCATTCAGTCATTCGGTCCGACAGTTGACCGACACCGCGGGTAATTTAATTAAACGCCGTATTCTATTGGATTAGAATATTGATTCTGTTCAATTGCTCTCACATTTTGTGTACGTGTTGGATTTAAATTCTGTCCGATATTATCAAAAAACGCGATAAGTTTTTATTCAATAAACAAACGCCAATTTCAATTACCAATAGCGTAATTGTTAAGGTAACGGACATTCGAACTTGTGGTCGAAGATTTGACCCTCGCCATTTGACTGTTCTCGAAAACCATATCCTAGGATAAGCCTAGAACTTATTCAGAATAGTAGCAAGAAAGATCAGTAAATTAAAAAAATCAGCTACTATTTTTTAAATAAAAACACTATTAATTGCCATTCATATTAATATACTAACCATAGGTTTCTGAATTCGTTTAAAACATATTGTTATCTTTTTTTTGTCAAAGATATCGACAGGAATGTCTATATGATTGTACAGAGATTTTAGTCTCAGAAACCAATGGTAAATCGCTTATTAAATAAAACTACCCGTTTAGACCACTAAGTGTTAACTTATGTTTGTCTATACTACCTCGACAATTTAGAACCTTTTCCTTTATATTTTTTGATGTAATTATAATTTATTAGAAACAAAAGTAAATACCTCAATGTTCGTTACCCTTAGAATTATTGTATTCTAAAAAATTTAATCAATTGACCTTTTCTTTTTAACAATTTCTTTTTGTTATCCATTCAATGGTTATTATGTACTTTGATTCTCATATTTAAACTGTTTCTTTCTTATGAGCATCACAACTGTAAGAGTACACTGGTAAAATCACTCAATCAAATTCCGATGAACTATGGATTTCGACTATATTGACACATAATTCGACTATATTAAAATAAGAGTCAACTGTATCAATATAATATTAGGAAACTCTAGTAAGAATCTCCACAAAAAGATCATTGCCACAATATCGGTCAACGAATGCAGAGGAATTTGCCCTAAAAAACAGAGATTTATGAACGACTTAGGAAGATGTAAATGGGATAAGTTGGGAAGCTCGATTTTCGCAGCCCCGGCTTACTTAAGTGGGCTCAGCGACGAGAATTGATGGTGCCATGCGATGCCACGGCGTTAGGGAGCAAGGGGAGGCACTGGACGATAACGCTAGGTTAACACGAGGGTAGAACAATAGCCAGAGCAATACGCAATCTTAACGCACACACCACACGGAACAGTAGACAGTAAGTGTGAGAATTAAACAATAGGAGTACTACAGTATCTACAATTCTGCCTTACTTTTCTACCCGCGTGTGAAACTAGAATAATAAAGAAAATCTTAACGTTACATCACCAAACCTTGTTCGCTTTTCTTAAAGGAATTTATAAAATGGCTTCAAAGGATTTACCGATTTCACAATAAATTTCAAAAGGAAAATAAACACTTTAAGTGGACAATAATAAGGTTTAAGATTTTACGTAACTTAACACTGACGTAATAATTTATATCAAAATCTTTTTTGTTTTTTTTAATAAGGCTAAAGGCTTCTATTCTATAGAGTGTTTAAATCGTAATCAACTAACGCAAAGATTCTAACTTATTTATCGTTGGTTTCTGAGATCAAAAGCCCGGTATAAAACATAAAATCATCCCTCTCATAATTGACAAAGTAGAGATAAAAACGTGTTGTATCCAGAGATATTGTTCTCGGAAACCAATGATGAGAAAGGTAAGAACTTGAATGTGGTTATGCCAAAGTGATAAAGGAGGTTGTATGTCAAAGTAATAGTACGTGCTTTACGTTTTTTTCATTCGTATTACCAAAGTAATAACACACACATCAACCGCACACGTATCTTGTGAACTTAATTTAAATTTAGGTGATACGACTTCAATTCCTTGTGCGTGATGTTTCTTTATCACTACATTATTTAAATCTTCAAACGAATTTCAACCTTATGACTTGACAGTAATGTTCTTTTTGCCGAAGCAATAATGATACTTTTTAAAAGAATACCTAAATTCAAATTTATTGTTCATGACATATGGTCGATTTTACGATGACAGGACATTTTTCCATTCACATCGTTTATCAAATAGGATATAGCACGTCAGTTACTGATATCCTTTACGTTACCTTGAGGTAAAGAATGGAAGAGAGGGGAGAGATTTTTCAGCTGCCTTCTTTATTTTATGGATAATTAAATAACGCAATTTTAGTGTAGACTTTGCCATAGCAGTATATTTAAAACGAATCCCATGTACAGGGTGTCCAAAAATTATGCTTTCAAGGACATTTTTTTTTTCATCTCAAAGAGTTAAATTTATGAAACAGACTTAAGCGCTAATAGCCTAATAGTTACTTGCGTTAGTAGCCTAATACAGCAGATGCAGCAGAGCATGTTCGTCGTTCTTCACTGCGAGCATTCATAAAGTTTGAATGGCAATATACTATGTAATGAGTACATATGTTGGATACAAAGGCGACAAATACGACCATGTCATATATGTAAAATAAAACTTGCTTGAATCTGATCCCTGTAAAAGTAAATCGTTCAACGTAAATATTATGTTAACTTTATAGGCAAGCAAATTATTTAAATTTGAACTTTTTTTGTATACCACTTAGAACTGTTTTCATGTTTTCGTAATGCGAACAGTATTTAATAGAATTTTCGCGTGGCGCAGACCATTAGCAACTGTTAATTGATTCCGTGGCTAATGATTTCCAATTGTTACTTCCACCATTTGCAATTTACGTTTGCAATTATGACAATCATGTCATTGCGACAGTCGCCAATGTTGGATTTTAATTCACCAATTAAATACATGTAAAGTGCACTGCCATTTTAAGTTTTTTTTTTATTCATTTTTTATATTCATCGCCATTTAACAAAAGGTCTAATTAAGTCAATTAATGTAGGTGAAGACAGGAATACATCATGTACGACTGTAATATTTTAACCATTTATTATTATTTTAACATCAACAATATTGAATGATGTGTTTACAATTTCGGTAATAGATGGCGTTGGTATCGAAATAGATCACGATGCACTTTCCTCAAAACGGTAAAACTAATCATCATCTACTGCTTGACAGCCATAGACCCAAGTTTAAGTTTAAGTCTTCCGCTTTTTGCACCCAGTGATTTTCTTCGTTCCACTCTAAGTCGTCCGTCCACCTGGAAGCAGAGCGCTCCACGCTTCTGGTCGTATGTGGCCTCCATTCCAGAATTGATCGATCCCATCTGGCGGTGTTGCACTCCACATAGGGGAGGAAACTATTCTTGGATGATCCAAGTCATAACGTTATGTAACAGAAATATACAATTTTTTTTTTTAATAATTATTAAATTCATTCAAATAAATTTTAAATACAAGCGCTTCACTTCATGCTCCGAAGTAAAACAGTTGCTTTAACACTTTAGTTGGCGATACCCAGAGCTTATATTTAAGCTTTGTTTACGAAACAAATTGGTCCAAATTCGGATACGCGATAAATTTTGTAAGGATCCAACTACCCTCAGATATCGACATGCATACTAACAAAGGGGCGAATCCTAACATATATGTAGACCCAAAGCGGACATATATCATAAGAAAAAATTAGCAATAAATCTTTCCTCGTATCCCTTTCATGTCAATGTTGTGTTGTCAAAAGTTATACTTGTTACCCCGAGGTGCTTTGTTGTTAAAGAATTGATTTATTGCAACTGTATTGTAACGTCCTGAAAGTTTTACGATAAAAGTTTAACAACAAAAAGACATGTTTATAATTACAAATGAGATACCAAAATTTATTTAGAGACTACGAATTAGGAGAGCTCACTAAAGTACAACTTCAGAGGAGAATTCTCACAGTAAATTTACTGTAAGAAAAACCATTTATCGTCTGAGAATGCTGCAATGAGTGGAGTAGATTTTTTTAAGAAATCACCATGTATACAAGCAAGTAAGCTTACAGTACTTACTTGATTATTTAAACATCTATTCAAACTATAATTATACAGATCAGATACAAAATAAAGATTAATTAAACACGAGTAAGGATAAACTGGTGCGTAAATCAAGTAATCAGTATCGGAAAGAATAAAAGCCGACATACTTCACACAATGCTACTGCAGGCATTGTGAAGTCACTATATTGTCATAAAAAATCTGTGTCAAAAGTTCTCGTTACAGACATAATTGCTACGCTTTGTAAGCGAAAAAGGATTTAAAAAAAAGATTTGAATGCACGAGAAAGAATGAAAAGGTAAATTATACCATAAAAGTGAGTGCTCGTGTTGTTATTGATTGTTCTACAAAGAATAACAAATTTCCATAATTTTCGCAACAAATTTTGAAGCTTAATTAAAAATCTACTAGTCTTCTAGTTATTTAAAAAAAAATCAAAAATGGGACACATCTGCAAGCACTTCCTTTCGATTAAAATAATTTTTATCAAAATCGAACCACCAGGGGCGGAGCATCGCGGTAACACACATACAAAAATTGATAACCTCCTTCTTTTTGAAGTCGGCTAAAAAAAAGAACAATAAAGAATCTTCGCGTGTCCCCTCAGAGTATAGAAGTCAGTTGAATCCTGGTTTCCTCTTCAATGGTTTTTTATAATATCCAACAGTGCAAGCTTCAAGTGGTAGTAACTACAACTTAAGATATATCTGACGTCATAACAATAACTCTAGTAGTACGGTCCGCTGGGGACATTAATCCTAAGAAAAAATATCCCGCGATAAATCTCTTGTAAAATCCTTTCCTGTCACTTTGCTACTGTCAAACTTTTTACTTCATACGCGATGTTTTATGATAAATTGGTTAAGAATTGCTTTTATAAGAATTTTATGCGATGATATTTGTTTTGTTTTTAAGTTTAACAGCCGGGATATCTATCACCTGTTATTGGCAGGTTGCTTTATTATGGTTGACACAATTTGCTTTATTTTTCACACCTCTTAATGAACACCACAATAAGTAGTCACTCCATATCTACATATAAGTATTATTTGTGTTTCATACTCTACCTTTGTCATACTTTTAAAAGTACTAAAGACTGCAGCAGCATTTGCGGATGCATTAACTGTCCGCTCGATTTAATATCACACAGAAGACACCAACCGAAAGTAATCCGCGATTCGTCCGAGTGTGTTTTCCAACGGCCGAATTCTTCTCATATTCCTTCTTCTACGTATTACTTATAAGAAAAGCATTGGAGATAAAAAAACAATTGATTGGAAATGTCTATGGGCAAATGACTTCGCTACTTTAGCGAAATCAAGTGCCATAATATAAGAAACAGAATTCATCGAAATCAATCACAATTTCTACCATCTGATACTCTTAGGAATAATGGAATAAACATTATCCATTGGTTTAGGGACACGTTTCTAGATATACTGTGACGTCACTGTCTTGAACCCTCGTCAGCACGAAACGTTGGGGGCAACAACATCCAGACATTATTTTATTTGGATAAAATTCCATTTGGCCTCTTTAAATATTCAGTGATAATCCTAACTACAGACTTTAGTATTTACGTTGAGACTGAATGGGCGAAGAAATTTGATTACTCAATAATTTTATATTGTCTTTGAGAACATTAGAATATTACAACAGAAGCTTACAGTGAGTAGAAATGTCTTTAAAAGGATTTGTGATGAAAGGTTTTTGGGATTAATCACTTCTAATCCTTTTTCTTTTCTCTGATTTAGGTTTTGTTTTATTATTATTGTTTTATCATCATCTCACTGTACGTCCCCACCGAGGGGCTCGGAGCATCCCCAAGCTAGGGGTGACTAGGCCATAGGCAACAAAACTGGCCCAGTACGGGTTGGTTGACTTCACACATATCTTTGAATTTCTTCTCAGTTATGTGCACGTTGCATCACGATGTTTTCATTCACCGTAAGAACATCGGATAAATTTAAATCGCAAAACACATTGGTACATGGCGAGATTCGAACCCAGGACCTGCAGATTTCAAGTCAAGTGTTTATTGTTTAATTTGCAATAAATCTATTTATTTATCAACATTTCAATGCGTTTATATCATTTTCCTTTTATCATTGTCTGCGTTATGTCTACAACAATGGTGCAGGTCAGTAGGGCAGACGTTCATTCATCTACCCTCATTCTGTAAGAATTCTTAGGGGCACAACTGGAGCAATAACTTCTTAGAGATTTTGCTTTTGGTTTTTATGTTCACTTTTTCCAACAAGCAATCTTTTGTTTGTCACAATGAACCTGAGAATACTTTTAACTAAGCTGTCTGTTCAGATTCAGGAATTGTTAAGACTAGGTATCTTTATTTAGGTAACGAGAGAGAAATATTCAGAAGATATCCAGTATTCTGAGAGAAAGATTACTTTATATTATATTAGTAATTTTACTCTTAGTTTTACAGCTACCTTCCAGTTTCATTATTAATTTTATTTTATTTATCACGTAACCGCATTAATAATTAAGTAAAGAGCGTGCAATAGATCATTTTAAGTGCACAAGTTGTACCGACGGCGGCGCCACCTGGTGCCAATTAACTACACATCTCGGGCGCGCCGCGATACATCAAGCCGTAGCGGCGCGGGGTCGGCACGATTGATAACATCCATTTAAACTTGCATATCAGTTGCTGTTTAAGAATGTAAGTTTATAAAGAAGCCATATAAAGAATACTCTCCTTTCATTGATGATTTTTTAATCTAACTACTATGAAGTGAGTAGTTTCATAGAATTTGCGTTGTTACGCTTGATGAGTGTTCCGGAAGCTTCATTTTAGTCTTCTTTCCCTTCCCATCTTCTGATAAGGAAATAATGGGAAGGGAAAGTAAACTTCACGGAAAAGGAGACGCATATTTAGGGGAAACGTCCTCTTTCTGTGCTTCTACTCCCCCGTTGATTAAAATCTTGCAACGAATCTGCAATTACAGATGTCTCTGGGCAACGGCCGCTTTGCTATTTCTGCGAATTAAGGTGACCGCATGTTCGTTTGCCACCTTATGATAGAAAAAAGTTGAAAGCTTGCTTGTTCGTCATTAGTTACAAGATCAAATAGTGCATTCGAATTCAGCGTGTCTTTTAGTACTTCAGAGACTATTTTTGAGCATTTATTAATTTGGAAATGGCTTAGATTCATCCTATAATATATTACTCTATTGCTGGTGACGGGTAAAAATATTGATTTTGGCCAGGCTTTAGAATTCATTGTTTGATTTATTTCTTCATCTGCAGCACTTTAGAATTCCTCTTTAATTTAGATATGGTGTGAATTTACTATCTTTTTTCGACCAAATAGATTTTAAATGCTTTTAAAATAATTATTAGTTAATGACAGTTAGTAAGGTTTCCGACTACAGTGAAACATGTTGTCTCTTTTTTTACAAAGAAAATATGTGAGATGGCAATATGTTGTTATTGCAGTTTAAATTCGCAGTAACAGCAATAACAGAATATCTGAAAGAAATATTACCGAATTTCCCATCAATTTTATCTTCTATAATTATTAAACGATTGCTTGCATATTGTGAAGATACAGGATGTTCGAAGTGAAAGCTTTAGGTGTGGTCGAAATGATTTACATCTATACGATTGATTTGTTGGCAACTGGAAAGCTCGCTACAAATCAATCGCCGTCTGCTCGCATTCGCAGAGGGAATCGTGTGAATATCCTGTATACAGTTATTAAAACAGAACATCCTGTATAATTATAAACCGCCTGTAACACAAGCAGAGGGCCGAAAAGGTTTCATCTAGTAATGCTGACTGTTTATTTTACAGGAGAAGGGGGGTTAACGCCTAACATGTCGGTTCTATACAAGCTGTGACTTTTGTGACAGGATATATCAAGTTCGAGCATTCCCCGCTGGAAAATAAAAACGAACAATACTCTTGCTTGCTTGTGTGTTCGTTTTAAGTAAGTACGCATTTATAAAGACGTATCAGCATGATATGCACATCATTGTTTGGTTGCCTTATTCTATCCCCGCGAAATTGCCAGAATTTATTTATTTTGTCTACACCGTTTCTATATAGTCAAAGTACAAAATTAAGATTTTGACATTATAAATATGATTGTTGCATGTTACTATTGTTTCTGATGATTTTGCAAAAACACAATAACTAGTATATTTTATGAATGCACGAGTGATATCGACGGACGAATATTTTCCAAGTGATTGATCGTATCGTCCAGGGCTGGTCGCTCGCGGCCCGCAAACGGAAATTTATTATAGCGTATTCTGTGTACCAAATAATAAATTTAAAAATACATTACGATTGCGGTAATTTAAATCACAAGAGCTTTTATTGCGAATATCTGGTATGCTACCGAAGGTCAAACTTTACTGGTGATAACATGACCATTTTTGTGATAGATGCTTTCAGTGACAGTTTTTTTATTTATTAAACCTATAAAAATTAGCGCTTCAAAATTTTCAAAATAAACAAAACCAAAACAATTCACAGTAAATATTGACAATTATACATGAACTTTTAAATGTAAAACTGTAGTTTGTTTGCCACACGTGCCCCATGTCACCTACTGTCACCGATGACTGGTCATATAGATTGTTACATTGTAGAGTGAACTAGGAACTTGTAATGCGTTCCTCATGGAGGAATTTACATATATCGACAAACGATTAGATTGTCTATTTCTTTATGTGAGTAAACATTTTCTTTTGCTTGGAATTTAGGTTAGTAGAACAGTAAAGAAACATATTATATCAATGTCTTATAAACTACAGATTAGAGTAATTACATAATTTTAAGGTTTCTAAGTGTAAAATACAAATTTGTGAATCATTTTGAGGTTATCAGCCATATCTAAATGTAATGTCTAAATCCCAAAAACATTTACCGTTTGTTTCTAAGTTCAAAATCTTTGTATAAAATATATCGTCACCGCTGTCATTATTTTTAACAACACAGAGATCATAATATGTTTTAAATTTTGATCTCAGAAACCAACTGTAAGACATCGTCTATTATTTTAATTCTCATGATTGCATTTTGATTTCACGAAAAGAAAATGACGGCCAATAGAACTTCGCAGAACTTCTTTTATCTATAATTTTTTTTTTATATTTTACATCAATGATATTAATTACACTGGTAGAGTTCATAATTTATACATTCATTACTTTAAGCGATATTAATTAATGTCAGTTAAAAAGGCAATTGGGCGTTAATCGTAGGACATTAAACGTGTACACTCGAGCGAGAAAGCGTTATCGCATGACAAAGTGTCTACAAGCTACGAATACATTTTTATTCACGACTGTACGCCGCTAGCGGACACCTTTTTTAGTTTTGTGTACTGTCGTGATAATTATTACCAATTATTTATTCAAATATGATTATTTGAAATTTCTTGTCTATATCTATATATATAAAAGAAAGTTGTGTTAGTTACACCATTTATAACTCAAGAACGGCTGAATCGATTTGACT
>DWHV01000354.1:0-10554 GCA_018248035.1 Papilio joanae | reverse complement strand
AATATATTATATTAAAAAATATTCGACTTTTTGTTCCTCCCATACAAAACGCCAATTTCATATGTAAGGACCTAATACATTTTCTTGAGTAGACGATATTCCATAAAGGATTTATATTTCTTTATCTTTACTTACAAGACAATTTTGTTAGCTGAAAGTAAGGAACATAATGGGCAATTATTGGAACAACTGTAACGGAACTAAACGATCCACCTGAGCCGTGTGTTAACATTTACTCGCATTGCGCTGCGCAATACGTGTGCATAGAGTTTGTGTACACAATTTGCGTCTATACTCAAAGCTTCTGCACAGCTTTCCACATTCCAATGTTGTACTTATATCAGTGTATGTTATTACATCAGTTTTCTAAACTCAAAGCCAAAACTAAGTTGTAAATATGCTTTTAAAAAATACAATTTCTTCTAAAGTATTGTAAAATGGTTGTGAAAGTGAAGTACGTTGATTATATTCAGTTTTATAACAGGCTATTTATAGAAGAAAAATCCTTAACGACCTTATAATTTCAAGGGTATTTGAAATTTGACAAATATTGTGAACTATCAAAAGAAAAAAATATATAAAAATAAAAAACATACGCTCATTTTTCTGACACACCCCGAATAGTACATCATAATTTACACACTCCATTTACTTGTAGCACTGGGTTCCAATATTTCTGTTGTGATTTTACGAATCTAGAAATTCGTTGGATTTACATTCTTATTCTGTATAAAATAGGTATGAATTTCCAATGTATTAGTTGTTATATATAAAGGATTGGGATATATAATTTGCCATTTCGTATTTCTATATCAGAATTGAGACATGGCGGAGAAAACAAGGCATCGATATTGTGGCGAGCCTTTATCAGCTCAATGTATACATTCGATAATATCTTATGACTTTATCTTTACCCTGACTCTGGCTCTAGATTATTTTTAACCTTAGGATTAGTATTTGAATTAATTATTATCGTAGATCGATTTTTCTGTATGGTTACATTTAAACAGCAACCTATCTGCTTTTAGAACATGGTTTTTAAATTTTGATATGTTAGTATTTAAGTACAGTCAGAGTCCTTCGCGGTGTTCCACTTACAAAAAAAATTCACCTAACAACAAAACAAACTCCGCACTTTTTTTACAAAATAACCAATTAGGTACCTACCACTGACCGAGATTTTTTCGTACACAGACAACATACAGGCGTAAAAATTAAGACACAGAGAAGGAAAGTGAGTATTAGGACTCACTTTCCTGCTCTGTGTCCTGCATCCTTTTGACTGTGTCGAACTGTGACGCACGATCTAACTTATATCTATTATTATTGATTTCCTGGGCTATTATTTATTTTATTTATTTATTAAGTGACTGTTAAATGTAATTAGTTTTTGTACAGAATCGTTTATCTCGCCGCGGTTGGCGCGCCGCACTGCGCTGAGCATGGACCATTAATTCATTGCAATGCGTTGCAGTCATTTCAAACTAAAATATTTGTATGTGTCTAATGATACACATGTTTGTACAATAAACTAATAACTTATAATTGATTTAAAATTTTCATAGTGTATTATTTATTCTATAATTGAAATAAAATATTTATTCATTAAAACTAAAAAATTAAATCTTTTTTACACTCGGTGAAAAATAAAACTTTCAACCGTTTAATTTCTGCGGTATTTTTTTTTCAAGATCGATCATTTGCTATAAAAAGCATAAGGAAGTTCGAAAGCTTAATACAATAAAAAGCTTTACAAAGAATAAAACCTTCGCAATATTCACATGAGCAACAATGGGCGTACTGTTATAGAGTAGTTGCATGTATACAATACGTACGCTATGAGACTAGCGGAAGAGTTCCCGTGGGACGAATACCATCCCAAGCCAATGGGAAGTGGAAATTAACTCACAATGTTGATGCCCAGCAATCACTTCCAATAACTATTACCTTAAAAGGTCGCACTGAATGATATTAAAAATATCAACAAATCAGAAAAACTATTCTACAGTAAGCTTTAAGTATTAAAAGATATAAAAGGAAACCGAACAACGGAAACACGTAGACTCGCCGAAACTTTAAAATTAAGTTTGTTTTTAACTGCACCAGAATGGATAAAGGTAAAGTTAGTATGAGGCATAATAACTTTAAGCTCAAGCTAAACACTAAGTTAACTTAAGTTATAGTTTATTAATAGTAATTCGGAGAATTTTATTTACCAGCTACGTATGAAGGTTTCTGTTATTTATTTATTTTTCTTTTTAAAAATTGTATAAAGTGACAAACAGAAATATCTCTTGTTTTCTTTTTTGTTTTGACTTTGTATTCTAAAACTTTAAGGATTTCTGCACATAAACTAAAAGGTACAACATATACTGCATACATTCTTGAAGAGGTATAAACCACCACATTTGAAGAGCTTAAATACGAATGACAATAGAAAACAGTTGACCAAACAAAGTCCCATTCCATTCGGGGTTATGAACTTTACCTAAACACTAAGCTGTGAGTTGCGCGTCATGCGGGGTCACGTGCCGCGCGACGCCGTACATAATTGCGATTGGTTAAAAAGATTCACGGACAAGTAATACTTGACCTTCCTATTTAACAAGGGTTGCTTAGCAAGTGAGAGGTCAACTTTGCACCCTAGTTTTTGAAACAGTTGATTATAAGCACATGTGGTTATAAGCTTTACTAAAATTCGAAAATTAAATGTAGTAGGCTTAGATTTCCAGTCCTTTTGTTTAGATATACTTGTATATAGTATTTAAGATATTATAATAAACATATTTGAAGTACAGAAATCAAAAAGTGCAAATTTAATTGGTAACTAAATGTAAAAAATGTCATATAAAATTTTCAAATTAATTACTGACTTCTAAATACCAACCAATAATTTTTTACGCGAATTCTTGTTCATCAGTTGAAATACTTCTTATTTGCTTAGTACTGAAAAGGTAGTAAATATTTTTTATAAAGTTGACATGTGATCTATTGAAGTGCAAGTGGCATCCTGGTTTCCGTTCCAGGCCACGTCACATTCGTAGGCGAATAGAAAAAAAACTCGAATATTCCGTAGAAATGAAAAAAGCATGTTCATTTTTAATTCCAGTTGCGCTAGATAAACAATGATGCCATGCAATTTCTTCGCTTTACATTTCTACGTATAGGAATTAAAAACGAAAGTTAACATTTTACATATGAAAAAGACCATATATAAGATACTAGCTCTTATCAACGACTCCTTCCGCGCGGAATAAAAAAAATGCAAACAAGATAAAAAAGTTCCTATGTCCGTTTCCTAGTTCTAAGCTACCTCCCCATAAATTTTTAGCTAAATCAGTTCGACCGATCTTGAGTTATAAATAGTGTAACTAACACGACTTTCTTTTATATATATAGATAGATTGGAAAACTCAATGATAGTTTTAACATTTTTGTAAATATGAACTATAATTCATGTTTGAAAATTGGTAGCTTTGAATGCCTGACACTGGTTTATATTATTCTTCTAGCAAGATTCTGCAAGTTCATTTGAAAATTAATTGTCTATTTTTGTCACAAAATAACTCTATTATAGATTCTGTGTAGATTATATTGTTTATTCAGTTGCGACCTCGTTGTCATACCCAGGTCGAGCGCATCAGGCCGTGTGTGCCCGGAAAAAGGTTCGGAAATTTATTCATGAATATTTTATAGCCGGGCTTCTTTTTTAACAATATTATTCCGTATTGTAACAACAAAAAGTATAATGTTATCTTCTTGGTGAAAATTGATTTTCAAAAATAATCTACATAAGGTTAAAAATCACATAATTGCTTTTAGATGTGACAATCCGTAGAAACGTTTTAAGTTCAAGTTAGCACATTCAAATGAAATGATATTTGGTATCAAGCTCTGTTTTCAGAATTCCGTAATTCTCGGACACGAAGCCATTGTCAGCTCATATTACAGACAGCAGTTTGAGCAATTGATGAACATTTCTACGTAAATGTCACAAGAGAGTGTCGTTAGGTTTTTGTTTCTCTAAACAAAAACCTAACGACACTCACTCACCTATCAACACACATTGTATGCAGAGGCATACAATGTGTGTTGATACAACTCGAACAATTAAATATACAACCAGAGACGGATCAAAAGTTCAGAAATTAACCAAATATATGAATTTGTGTGGCATCATGCAAATTTAGTAGGAATAAATATGTCCTAAAATAATGTGTTAACAATAACATAACAATAACATTGTTTCTCGAGCCCACCGCTAGGACGAATCTATTGGAAAATGCTCCTATAGTGCGGGCTATACGGCTTCTTAATATCGTATCTAGGGATATAGATATATTTAGTTGCAGCGAGCCGAAATTCACAGAGGCTGCCTACAGATGTGTGGAAGACGTTTGAATATTAAATTTATTGATTATTGATTAATAATATTGATGTGTAGTTACGCGTTGATATATTCTTGCACTGTTTATCTATGTTTTTTTTTGTTTTTTTTATTTGCCATTGTTATGTGTTTTTACTGTTATTATAAATGTTATAGTGTAAACTAGTATGTATAGTGTCAAATTGGTTGCGTACTGTAAGGATGCTATGCAGGTGTTTTTAAATAAATAAATAAAAAATAACCGCATTAAGTGACTTGAAAGGAGTTTCTAGTGTATATTCATAAACCTTTTATTCAAGTAAACTATGATGGCTTCTCAGATTATTATTCTATCTACGATTATAATATCCGAATCACGTATCCCATGAGCTCCCTGGAACATGTCTACACGGACCCTGTATCAGCGGTGTGCGAGCCGCCTTATCAGCATGCAGCGTGCGTTATCGCCCTTAGCACTGCGTTTATCATCAGCGTATAACATGCACAATTATCTATGCACCTTTTATACTCAACAGATTTAAGTACGCCTTGGAATTTATCATAATAACTTCCATAGAATAAACTAAGCTGAAAAAATGTTTGTAAAAATTTTAGGTTGGTAATTTTTCAAAATCGATAATTGAATTTTTAAACCAAGAAAGCTCTCTTCTAAAGTAAAATGTAAACTTATAACGAGGTCCTTAACCCCTTAATAGATATTTTTTAATTACGGTGTCTGTAAATTGTTTTATAAATACGAAGGGTCACTAGACCTTCCTGTTTCCCTTGACTTGTTAAAATTTCATGCTCAAGATTAATTTACGACCCCTACCATTGCTACACTCATAACATACAAGAGTCTTGTATTCACTCTTGTACTATGTACTCTGTTAATTCAAGTTTTTTATAATTAAGTGCAACTTAAAGTAAGTTAAAAGGAACGAATTAAGTTTTTACTTATTTCAAAAATTTGTGTTTTTAATTAAAATATTTTTATACTGTTTCCTGGGCGACATCATATCATAACTTTAGTATATTGATTGTTAGTTTGCCTAAAAGTAGTTCATCAACTCCAGCTATAATATTCAAAACAAATTCCTTTGTTACTTTAGTGAAGAATACATAAACACGCAAACATTTGTAAAGCGTGTCCTGTAGGAAAATTACAGGCGTTTTACGGCCTCACACGAATTTACATAGTTTTAATATGCAATAGGTCGAGTGATCAGGATGCGCGGCGGCGCGTCTTCAGCCAATCAGCGGCCATTCGTCCCCGGAGGGCTATTGTCCGACGCGTGAGCGCAGCATGCTAAATTGCAGGTGAGTCCACTCTTAGATTTTTATCTCCACGAATATCATGCGCTCCTGGTACCATGAGACAATACATATTATAATTTTCCTTATAAAGTCAGTGTATCTAGGATATTTCTCTCAAGTTTAGTTTTAATTAATTAAGAAACGGCTTAACTCACGTTTTGATCGTCCGGTGGCGGCACCGACTAGTTTCGGACCCATCGGGGGTCCATCTTCATTAATTCCGTTTCTTAATTAATTAATTATGATGTCTCACGAAAGTTTAAACAATTTAAGTTTAGTTTTCTTGTTACATAATAATACCCTTTGGAAAGAAGTAAGAGTAATTTAAATCCCATTTTATAAGTAGTATAGAGTTGGAAGAAAATATTTTTCAACTTATGAGTCATTAACTTTATTTACCATCATCATCTCCTTGACCTTGTCCCACTTACGTAGAGTCGGTGCACTAGGATTCCGTCCTCCAAATTAATCCGTCTGCCGTCATCTCCATTGTCACCCACTTTATTTACCATTTAAGAAAAAATAATTTACTATTCTTCGAGTAGATAGACACCTTACATTTCGCTCTAGACCAATCCAAGCTTTCATTTCCGTATGTCAAGATTGAGAGGCGAGGGTCGCCTTTGAAAATTGGTTCTGATAGTGTCGAGGACATAGGAAATTGCTTGTAAAATCTAAATTACGATCGAGATTTGTAAGAAAAGCAATCTAAACTTACACACTACCGTTTAAAATTGAAACGTACCAACGTCGCCTGATGCACAAATTTTCTCTACAGCTTATTTTGGCTTCATATTATGACAGAGGGAGATTTCATATGTCAGCATTTACTTGAAATCTTAATTTTATTGTAAAAATAGAATGCAAGTGTAAAAGTATACAGAAATGTTAGTTTATAATCTTCGTATTTCTCTGATTGATGGGAAAAGATTGTTATGTTATTGAACATGAATGGTTTGTTATACCTTACGTAGTTTCGCCTAAGGACTCGAGCTTTAATTATAGAGGCCAGCTAAAGCAAATATTCTCACGTGGAATAATTTCCTTAACGAGTTTATAATGAGTTGTAAAATCGTTATTTAATTGTAACTGATTAACAAGTCAAAGATAACATTACGAACAAGCGTAATACGTAATAACTAAGAGCGCATATTAAAATATGCAAAAGCTTGATAATTTATGTATGTTTTGAAAAAACAACTGTAATTTTTCATTCGAATTTTACAAGAAATTGTTTAAATTAACTTTGTGCTCTTGAATTTCACTTATATCTAATGATTTATTATATGTACCAATGCATAAAAACACTCTGTGAGAAATAATCGTTAATTCGAAGTTATATCCAAGGTGCTCCACGCACGAAGTCATCGAAGTCCTGATAAATTATGAGATAAGTGGGTACAGGCCCCGGCGTGGTAAATGGTAATGCACTGAACAACTATTAAACTGCAGGGCGTCTGCAAACCATGCGCCACGAAAACATGATAAAAACAAATTAATGTTTCCGAGTTATGCACAAAATCGACAACGTAGAGGCTTTCAACAGAAGCGTCAATAGACAAAGGAAGTATTATTATTAGGCAAATAAAGTTGAATTCTGTTTCACCAGTCTAGTCAATTCTGCTCAGATCTAATCAAATCTAATCAGATATGCCAAAATGAAACAAAAAGACAATGATGGAAATTATTATTTTTATGTGAAAAGAGGCACTAGAAATCTTAGTAAAAAATAATAATTCTAAAATTCATTCCTTAGAATTGTGTCCAATTTTTTTGTTCTATTCTTCCATAAAATGTGGGTATTCAATTATGGTAGCGCCCAAAGTGAATGCCTTGAACATGTTAGGATCTCGAAAGTACTGGATAAGTCTTAAAAGAGTGAGCTGCATTCCTTTTCCAAGAACTCTAGGTAGATAGGGAGGGTACCTGTTTCTCGGAAATTTGCTTTGCATTCTTTGTTATGTTTGCTTGTCTTTTTGTGACATCCTTTTTCCTCATTTTTTCTGTCGTTGTTGTTTTTCTATAAAACTTAATTTGAATTCGAATAAAATGAGATAAAAAAATTCTGTCTAAAATATAAATTCTGATTGGATTGTTTTTTTTTTAATATGAAAATGTGGCAAACGAGCAAACTGCCACCTGAATTCGCCGAAATAGCGAAGCGACCGTTGCCCATAGACACCCGCAAATGCAGATGCGTTGCCTACCTTTAATCAACGGAGCAGGGTACGGAAAAAAAGATATTTCCCCTTCCTATGCACCCAACAAGTCTCCTTGTTACGGAATCTGCCACAGTTAAATTTAACGAATTAATCATTACTTATTATATTAAAATTGTAAAAATCCGAAAAGGATTTTTACATACTTACATAGTGACTTATCAGCGCCAATTCAATTTACCTGTTATTATATATGAAAGATAAAAATATTATAGGAGTCATTACCAGAGTATAAAATTCTTGGAATCTCGAAATTGAGGAGAAATATTAATTATCTAAACGAGCTCCTAAAAATACCCTCTGGGATTCATTATAATATATTAACTCGCCACTATTGAGGGGTTTAGCGAGAAACATTGACGGACCATTTATAACTAAGTCCTCAACGCCCTCTCTCGGATAATTCCCCAAGATTTAATGCCTCCACGAAATCGAGAGAGATTTTGCTAAACAAAAAATTACTACCGAGAATTGATTTCGAACATTTCAAAGGTACGATACGAGTTTAAACATTTATTTTGAAGTGAGCTTTTTGTTAGAAAAAATTCGTTCTTAGTAAATAACATACAGGAACAGAAATGTTTACTTGTAGACAATACCTTATCCATTGGATCTCATATTAGGTGAATAGACCACTAGGTACCTTATCCATCCATCCTTATCCGTATGGAGAATGAAAAGATGTTGCTATTATATAAAAAAACACGGTTAGATTTTATGTAACATATTTAAAAAACCTAAACTTACTTTAATTTTTGCAAAAAGTCATGACCCCCAAAAAAAACGGATCACTGCTCAAAATAGCAAATTAATTAAAATTACTAAGGAGGCATCCAAATGGATTAAAAAGATAATATTATTTCTCATATGTTTATAATATTCGAATAAGTATATTTAGTTTATATTATACATGTTAGGGATACAAAGAAAACAAAAGGAGGATCTAAACCGAACCCTTTTTGGAATTATCTAATGACAGCCTTATTAGCTTCTCGGCCACACGCAAAGGATGGAATACAAATAATTTGACTGCGTTAACATCCCATTTTAATATTGTGATATAACATAGAAACTTACAGCCATACACAGAGAGGATAAGTGTTAATTAAGATGACCACTTAATGTGAACTTAGTATAAAAAAGAAACCTTCTATAGTTATGCGTACATAGTAACGTTGTGTCATTTTGTATAAGTCATCCCCCGAATCGTATCATAATTGAGTCGTGTCGTCGTCGTTTCCAAGTCGTGTCATCGTCGTCCCGCGCCGTCCATTAACTGTAATGACATGGTGCTGTCAACTCAATAACAGCCTATTTCTGACGCATTTTCCGCTATTATTTTAATGACAAGAAAATGATTTTATTAAATAATTACGCAGTTTTCATAAAGCGTTGAATGTTTGGTAATTTAAAACGAATTATATTTCATACGCTTATATACATATTTATGAGTTTAATTGAAGAAAGTGATAAGGAGTAAAAGTACTAGTTTTATTTATTTTATGTTTCCGAATAGCCAAAAAATTTTCGATTTATTCGTAATACATTTTTGATCTATATTACATAACGTCTTTAACAATGGTAGGAAAAAGTTATATAACATTACACATTCAATACGTATAGTTGATATTACAGAGAAACTGTTGCCAAAAACTGCGCACATTCGGTTCTCGCATTTGAATAGAGACGAATCAAAACAGCGAACACGCATGCGCCTCGCCACCCCTGTCTGACTGGACGTTAACCCCGTCCCTAGGGTTGTCGACTCACAAAATAAAATGAAGCAAGATTTCTAATTAAATAAGGAGTATTTAATTTTTTTCCTTTTTCCCAAACCTCCTTTCAGTTCTATTATTCTTCAGGAAAATAGATTAAATAACTTGCTTACACAAGGGTTGATACTCAATTATTCATTCTACATGACTTTTACAAATCTTTCTTAAATTGACATTTTTATTAATATTGCGGAGGTCATTGATCTATGTACTATACTTTGAAGAAGCCACAGAAGGAAAACTGCCTAGTTTTTTTAAGTATTTCTTTATTGGGAGCTGAGTTAATAACAACTACGTCAATCAGACCAACTACAGAAGAGAGCGACATCTACTCTCGTAATCATCATAGAGGTTGATATGAAGCATCAAACTCTACAATATCTAGTTCTATCTAGATCTACTACCTATCTTGTATTTATCTCTTTGTAGTGGAAAAATATATCTTACAAATATTATAAACGTGAATGTTTAGACTTTAGATGGATGGATGGATGTTTGTTTGAAGGTATCTCCGGAACGGCTCAACGGATCTTGATTAAATTTGACACAGATAAGAGATGACCTATGTGTTCTTCCAGACTATGTTCTACAGTCTGGAAGAACACATAGGTTACTTATAAAGTTTTTTTTATTCCGCGCATACAGAGTCACGGGTGACAGCTAGTTATATATTTAATAAAGCTCTTGTTAGAAAAACAAATCTTATAACAATTCTAGGTGATATAATAAAAACTTAAAACACTATAAAATTGATTCTAATTTGAATTTCTCCGAGGCCATATAATATGAATTTTATATTTTACTAGCTTTTACCCGCGACTCCGTCCGCGCGGAATAAAAAAAATAGAAAACGGGGTAAAAATTATCCTATGTCCGT
>DWHV01000353.1:0-10556 GCA_018248035.1 Papilio joanae | reverse complement strand
ATTAACGAAGTTAATTTTTTAATTAACGAATTAACGATTAACGAAGTTAACTTTTCGATTAACTGTGCCCACCTGTGTCTATATACTATACTAAAGTTAAAGTTAACTGACGCTGTGAGTTTTGTATTTATGATTTCATAGGTAAATTTAAGTACCTGTAATCAAATTATTTGATAGAAGAAGTAGAGTGAAATATCACACTTTGTATTATGAGGATTTTTGGTGTTATTATATTAATTACTAGTTGTCGCCCGCGACTCCGTCCGCGCGGAATTAAAAAAAATCTTAATAAGTAGCCTATGTGTTCTTCCAGACTATGTTCTACTTCTGTGACAAATTTCATCCAGTTCCGTTTTAGATCAGATTTATAATATTAGTACGATGAGATGATTAATATATCTTACTTACATTTTCAGGAACAAAACCTTGAATTTCGTGATACTCAGCTATATCAAGTCTATATATATATATATAGGGATATGAGAAATGTTACATTTTATTTGCGAAAGTTTTCTGCTTGCAGTAGCGAAAAGCGCAAGCAGGGCTCTCAATGCGGTCTACTTCGCGATGTTAGTGAAGCCGACCGTGAAGCTTGCTCTACGGTTACAGCTTTAAATCTAGCTTTATGTAGCTTATAAACTAAAGGCTAATATCATCTCTGATAATATTCAGACGATCACTCTAAGTTCAGCTTTGGAAACAAAAGCTCCCTTAAAGTCGTTTTAAATAAAATAATAAACAATATTGCACCCGTTTACCATTCAGTTTGACTTTCATGTTGAAATTAGAAAGAAGAAGTCTTACGTTAGGACTACTAATACATACTTTATGTTTAGGGAAATTAACTTATTATGTAGGCGTGACAAAGAGTGATGTCACGGTGCTTAGTCGAGTCAAAGAAACGAGGTACTTAATTAAATTTTGTTTGTGAAATAATTATTTGAAGGCACCGGCAAAGCTTCAGCGCCGCGGAATCTATATACCTTCGAGGCCACCTCTTAACTGACAAGGACTTTTAATAATAGACGAATTTAGTTCGTTATCAATTTAACGAATTCATTAACTGATAAACTAGTGCTGTAAAAAAACAACTAGTCTTAGGTTAGGATTTTTGCATTTAGAACCTTAGAAATAATTACAGTTATTCGTATTTCATTTCATCAAAAAATTCTGACGATTATGTTTCGATTTTGTCATCGCAAGTGGAAAGCCGTTTAGCATTAAATCAGCAGTGATTGTAACATAATACATTTTATGTAGAGCTCTAATGGAAGGGATTTGATCGCAAATGAAAAAGCGCCATGAATATTCATCAGTAGAAAGGCGGGAAGCGGCCGGCGCGGCGTTATGAGATTACTGCTAATTGATCGACCATAAATTACAATATAGTTGGTAAATCTCATTGTTATAGAATTCCGTATGGTTAATGATTTTGCTACTAATGTTTGATTTTTCATCATTCTATTTCGATTAACTTCTTGATCTCGCTGCTTGTTTAAATGATTTCGTAACTTGGTTATTGCGGTTTATCGATAATCTGATATAAATATTAATACATCGAGAATCGATCTTCAATTCAAATGAATGCATCGTAGAGCATTTATTTCAATTCGGAGACACATATCTTATCGCATTTCAGTCCAAAAACGGATAGATATTTCTATTTCCGTTTACGACGTTTTGTTTACACAAGCGATAGAGTTTTTCTCCTGCTCGTGTTTCTCTGGAAAGACTTATCTGTTTATATATTTATTTCCACTGGGAATATCCGTATTGTTAAGCTTTTACAATTCACATTTCCTTTTGAAACATGTTCGCTCCGCTACGGTTCTTAATATTCCTGTAATGCCTCTCCAGAGATTGTGTGGGATTTAGAAGGTATTTTAACAAGATCATAAAAGTGAAGTACGTCCTATTCATAATGGAATAATGATTATTTTTCATATCTTATTATGTCAAGTTGTGTTGTTTTAAGATGTATTAGGAAAGTGTAACTGTAATTTTATGAGTTTTTAGTTTTTGAATGCTTAATATTTGTTTAAATGAAAACATTTTATGTGACATTTCATTATTAAATATAAGTTACACATTATAGAACATATTGCTTATTATTTATTCCATTTATTAATTTTACTTAAAAGTTAAGCTTTACTTACATGTGACATGATTAATGCGGTGTAGTAGTACAGGTTACTGACGCCAGGGGGATAAGTTGGTATTACGATAAAGCTAGTTAGATCCGGCGCGCGAACAGATTTACTGCGGAACCTCGTACCTCAAAAATATCAAAAAAATAAAACAAGTCGTACTTATATGTATTATTTATTTATATATCATTTATTTGTAATATTATCACTATAATCTTTACCCAATGATAACAGAAATTATTACGAAATGATAATACAAATGAAAAACAAAACTATGTGTTATGTAACGTGTTTTTTTTTAAATAAAATATCATTCCAACTATTAATTTGATAAGAAAGCTTGCAACGAATATACTCGTATTATATTATAGTTGGTACAGAATTCCATATTTTTTATCTATACACAATGTTTTTTGTCAACAACAACAACAAATTCCATAAAATTACTTTATGATAAAAAGAATATATAAAATGTTATATTGGATTATTTAAAATCCTATAAATGCTATTCCGATAATAGTTGAACGGGCGAAGGGAATTTACGAGCCTGTTTTTCAGAGAATGGCCATCCCTTCACAACATAAATTTCCTTCGTCGCATTTTAACATTTCTTGGTCCAAAGATACCTTTATGTTACTCATTCCAATGGTAGCTGAAAATTTAATTAAGATATATTTATATCCAATTCAAATTATATATATATTATTTTAAAACTATTGATAGAATTTATATACATTTTTATTTTACATCTTTTCTACTCAGACTGTGCTCGAGACAGAAGCGAGGCTACTTTGCAATTCAATTTGGTAAGTGCAGTCTGTTGAGCAGCTATTGAGAGCATAGTCGGTAATCTGAGAGCAATCAAACTACAAATAACCATTTTATGCAATTGTTCGTAATTCAGTCGGTTTTTTTTTTCGATAGCTTCAGAAGTAGTCTACATCAATGTAGGGGCACAATACTTACAATGAAATCACTTTGTTTGCATGATGTACACTTTCAGACCTATATGTAATTTTTTTTTTTACATTTTACATTGAGGATTTCGGATCATTTACTTTTTAAATAATTATTTTTTCTCTTGCGCATGACACCGATTCAACGGCGACTCCACACCAACTCAACTCAGAGTATGGCATTGAAATGTAAGCTTTATGTTATGCTTCTTAAGAGTGAATTTGTCAACTTGCAAGTTGGAGTATACAACGCGTAGTCCACGCGTTGTTCACCTATTTGACTGTCGGGTGCGGGCAAGCGCTATTCTTATATTTCCCAACCTTTTTCATCTAATCTAATCAATATTAGCCGCCAGACACTTCCCACTCGTTGATGACGCAGTAGACAACTTGGTGTCTATAAGTGAACAAACTTATTGACACCAATTTGTCTATTGGTGACCGACGTGTTGAGCGCCTAGTTGACTACTCGGACTTCTAGTTGGAAGAGTATTGGATAGGCTTTAGCCTATGTGATGTGCGAAGACACTTAAGCTGAACACTGAACGACTTTACGGGATGCAATGTGCGAGCGGCAAGCATAACATATGAATGGTTTCCGTTCAACATACTACATTACGCCTTTTAACGTCTGTCAGTATACCGAGCTTTACAATAAGAAAGCCATGCGTGTGTAACTTATTATTATAAAGTGTATTTTAGTAAATATTCAATGTGATTTTCGGAAAAGCTAGAAATATGGCTTTGAAAATGAAGCTGCGAAGGAAGCGAGCTAAACGCTTACCCGGCCGAGTTTCCGCGCTGGCTGACCGGTGCACCGTGCAAAGTGCCGGACTGGAGCGGAACTCGGAACTCACAGTAATTGTCGCTACACGGAATCTCTTTTTAGCTATCGTATACCTATTTAGATTTTATATGAAAGCTAGAATTTGGTAAATTATAATTTACTTCACTATATTATAATTTTAAAACGTAGATGACAAAAATTGTAAGGTATAACGTATAACCTAACTTTTTTCTTTACAAGTTAAACCTTACTTTAAAATAACAAACATATTTGATATTCATAAAGGGTAGAATACGAAAAACGTCGTTCGCGCTCAATATTAAGTCACGTCTGAAATATGTAATACATGCGTCGACTACGTGTGTGAGCTTGAGCTCTGCTGTACACGCGGATAAAGTTGAATTTGTTGACATAAAATAAGCTTAGATATTTTTTTTAATTTGAATCCAACGATATTTAAGACGGTCTATTTGTATTTGATTATTGGAGAAATAAATTGAAAATAACTTTTATTTTTATTTGCGAACGTTTGCTCGCGTGTCATGTGACGTTGCCGCGGAAGAAAGACTTTAGCTTTATAATAAGTGGCTATCACGCGATCACAATCCTCTTTGATTTATTTCGCATTGCAGGCGATTGTGCAACTTAGGCTTTTAGTACACAAGGCAACGTAAATTGTCGAGACTAATGTCGTATGGTTGCGACGCTAGAATCGCGTATCGCATTCCGTTCACACAGTTGAATCATCGATGCAAGACGCCTATTCGGTTAATACAGTACTTAGAGACTAAGGTCGCCGGGGTTTCGAAGACTTACGTTGCCTTGTAAACCAAATTATGACAAGATAGAAAGCTTCGGGAGCGCTTAGAAAGCACCGCTTTTTCGTAGTTTATAATAAAATGTTAACTTAACAATATAAGGCTTAATATTTTGTTTATTTATATGGAACATCATTGTTATTTATTTACTGTTTTCAGAACCAATTACTTATAATGAGGCATGTTGATCTCGACTTGTTTACGCGGATCACTGAGCTTATATTTGTATTTAATATTTGGTAAGTTCTTATTTTACCTAACGACAAAGTAAACAAGTCTTTTACTAATTAAAAAAAAACTTACTTATCTTTAGAAATTTCACGATAAATTGGAATGTAATTAAGTTTTGACCAGTATATTTTTCTGTAATAACGTAAATATAGAAAACAAAACAATGCAACGGTGTGATTAATAGTTCGACGAAATTGGTTATTTTTCAATTTGAAAAGTAAACAGACTTAATATTAATCTTGCGATGAGTTTACCGTTCGTTTGTTAAAAAAAATACAATTTGTCGATAAATTTATTTGTAAGAAATATAAAAAAATGATAACGAATAAATTAAAGTCTAATTTTAATATACCTAACACATTTAAAAAACGCAATCAGAATAGAGAACAAAGTAGTAAAACATAAAGTTTTGTCGAAGAATGTGTACGTATTTATCGTATTGTCTTGTACAATATTTGTATTGAATTTTGTACAGCGCCCCCTATCGTATATATAGTAATCTTGTCATAATTAACGATGTTGATATTACGGCGATTGCCTCAAATATTCGTGCTAAACCCACATGTATCATGAAAATTATTACTAAATTCGTAAAGGAAATTCAGATATAAACCATCGATAGCAATTGATTTGAAGATATGTCGGAAGTAGAACAAAACCAGTATTCGGTCAGCAAATTGGATATCAAATATAATGTTCCCGCAGTAATGTCGGCGGAAATAGAATCTGATACAAATCGTAAACATTTAATAGCTTGTGGTTTATATATGATTTACAAAAGATCAACTCACAGACAAATTGATGAGTCGTAAAATGTTTATAGATATTCCTTTATCTCTTTGTTTTTAGACAACCCAGCGAAATGTCTTTGCACTATCAGGATTAATTTGTTTGTTTTCTTGATCTATACATATTAACAAAATCGGAGAGTGGATGTGATGTAACATTGAAAAAAAAATCATATTTCGTACACATGCTGTATTTGTGTTACTAATAACGAAAATACAAATCTTAATTTTTTCCTTTGTTCCAGGTAATCTTCGGAAAGGCTGGACCGATTTAGATGGGACTTGGACGGAAAGGCCATTTTTTTACTCTACGATGACGAAGTCGCGGGCGACTGCTAGCTTAAAAATAAAAGTACCAAATTCTACTATTATCATACCTCTATGATGTTATAAGTACAAAGAATAGAAGCATCTAGAACTCCAATAATTACTGCGTGGACTATAGACAGCGTTTGTTTTTTTAAAACCCGTCACCGTCAAAGAATAATAAAATTTCCAAGAAGAGAAAAATACGTCAAATTAACAAGCACATAAATGTGGCGTATAATCGACTATGAATAATACATGACCCGACACGGCGCGTATTACGACTACACAGACCGGGCACCCATTTGTTTAATACCAATAATCAACTGCATTGCACCGTATTAACGTCCCAGGCAATTATTTTTACGTTTACAATCCATCACATGATTGTTTTATGTATTGTCTGCAAATGGATTGTGCATTCACATTATTACAAAACCATAGATTACTTTGGTTGATTTAAAATGAACCAATTTTAAACACGAAATGTTTTAAACATATTAGTAAAGACAGTGAACATATAGCATCTTGTCGTGTCATTAAATCTATATCTGTAGAAGTCCCGAAATACTGGGCCAAAGGTGAAAAAGATAAAAACTTGACTTTTGAATTTATACAACAAGTGAATACACGAGTCAACTGGCGAGACTATCAGCGAACAAATTCCAATTTTATTCATACTGCGCGTCGACAATCCAATTTTGAATTTGCGTATGTGAAAATTTTATTTGTAGTTCATACGTGATGAGATAGACCAAGTTTTATATTTCGCTGTTCGTCTTTTGGACATAATATATTCGTTGGTCTCAGGTACATAGTGACGAATGCAACGTACCAGGGTATAATGTACGATATCACACGACATCTTTGTGACAAAGGTGAAAGATAAATAGTATTTAGACAGCTGTTATATGTTAAATAATAAAGAAGGATTACCATATATTTATTATTGTAAACTACGACCGAGACGAAAAATACGACAAAAGAGAGACAATTTTCTTTGTAAGTAGTATAATTAATGTTTGTCTATTGCGAATGTAATTTAAATAATTCCGACAAGTAACAGAACAAACTTTTACTTTAAAGTTCTACTTCTACTAATAAAGTTGTCTAAACTCAACTGCGTAATAACAGGCAGTGGGATGGTAAAGTCTTCAATTAAGCACGGGGCTGTCGCGGAGGCATTAATAAGTTGAGTTGCCACTGCACAAAGAGACCCCTCATTATATAACTTGGAACTTCAAAGATAACGTTATGTGTACTGCCAGACATCAATTAGAAGAATAAATTATATATCTCTTTTATTTCGGTGGAGAACTTATTTAATTACTATTTACATCTAGTAATTTTGCAATAGATATTTGAACTAATCTAAACTTCTAATTACTATTATATCCATGCTCGGTTTATTTCAATCAAATAGTTCAACTGACTGAAGAGACATGGTGCGCACAGAAGCAAACAGTTCGAGCTTTGGTCAAACTGACCGCGTGTGTGCTATGAGCATTGCCCAGAGGTAAACAAAGTAAACGATGACTCTCTGTACACTGATACTATTAAGCCCATATTTCTATGCATTTCTCTCAGGTAAAGTAGTTTTTAACTACAAAGCTGGACATTTAAAGTATCGGAACTAGCGTTTTTCTATCATAGTGTTGTGAGGTTATTATTAATTCAATTGTTATTGTTGACCTGTTGCTGTAAATACTATTGGCCTGATAAAAGTATCACCTTTTATTTTAAACAAATACTGAGCACAAAACATTTTGATTGCGGTAACTGGAATGTCTCCATCAAAATTCACAGACAGACCGACACGAATAGACAGACAGAGGCGAGCTATGATCTGAAATTTCATTTCTGCCTGGAAATTAAACGTCACCGGGGAATGAAATGTCATGCGGGCCACGGTAATGTGCCCGCCATCTGCGCCTCAGTCTTTCGCCAGTTCACACAAGGGCAGCACAGAGACGTAGAACAGTAGAACAAACCAGTATTACTATTTGAACTCACTACGCCGAGATAGAACAACGCACAACTGTTTCGAGAGTAAGTGTGTGTTCAAATTAAAGCAGTACTACACTGTCAATTGTACTACTTCACTGATACACAACAGTCTTGTGTCGCCTGTGCAACCATCGGCATGAGGGTGTAGCAGGATATCCGTTTAATGACTGTCACAGTTAAAGTTTCCTACTCACATTTCCTAGAGATTTGTCTTAAAAAAGTAATTTAAAATTTCTATATCTTCATAATTTTCCTCCGTTTCTTATTTCAAACCTTGCACTTGTAGTTTCAAAGTTAATTTTTTATTGGCCGACTGTTATCACTTCAGTTGATATCAATGAGACCTAATGTCATAAAACCACTCGGCGTCACTCGTCGTTAATTAGTTCTTGTTAACGCAAAACGATAGCAATTACACGGCCAAGTGTCACCTGTCACATGTCAGCTGTCACGCGCGACGTCGGTGTGTGTCGGCGACTGTACGTAGCAGTTAATTAGTTATCGAGAGTTGTATTAATCACGAGCGCATGCAGCGGACTTCGATCATTAATTTGTACGAATTAACTTCAACTAAATGAAAAATCAGTGCTTGGATATAGTTATGAATAATCGAAATCGTTTAATAACTAGAGTATTTACTGAAGGCAATATACATCGGTCGGAAACTTGGGTCTTTATCGATAGCAGTAGGCTTTATCAAACACAGCGGAATTTATTAGATTAGATAGTATTACTGCTCGCTAAAAGAATAATATTTTATTTAGACTGGCAAAAAACTTCTCAAATAAGTACATATCGACGCTGGAAATCATAAACGCTGTAACCCTTGAAATCGCGAATATGTTTTTCACATGTTAATAATTTCAACCATTATCAAACGATAATGATTTTATTATAGGTTAGCACAAACTACAAAACTTTGGTAAATACCGCATGCTTGTAGGCGTATCAGCTCACGAGTTATCATTTTTTGGCTCTCCTGTAAAGTTCATACTTTCGGGGTTACAGTGTTTACGCTTTCCAGCGTCATTATTATTTCGTGCCTTGTTATTTATAATACCTATTTGATAACATTTAAATACATATCTCTGTATATAAGCTAATATAACTCGATCAGATAATCACTTATATACGACTAGTGAAAGAACTAAAAACTCCATGAGAAATGGAGATTTCATATATTCTGCCAGATACCAAATGTATTCTGAGGAAGTAACCAATAGTAGCCAAAAAAGAATTTCATAATAGTGACAGTAAAGGTGTTTTTGTTATGTATAAACATTGTTAAATATAATCTACTATTACGCCATGGGTACTTCTTCTCCAAGCTCCACTTATCTAGAGTTCTTTTTTAGTATACCATTAGTGTAGATTTCATACTAAACCTTACTAATATTATAAACTAGTTGTCGACCGGGTCTTAAAAAAATTAAAAAAACTTAATAAGTAGCATATGTGTTCTTCCAGACTATGTTCTACATATGTGTCAAATTTCATCAAGATCCGTTGAGCCGTTCCGGATATACCTTCAAACAAACATCCATCTATCCATCCATCTAAACTAAACTTTCGCATTTATAATATTAGTAGGATTATATATTACTATATGTAGATGTTAACTGTAGGCCCGTCTGTTGCAGCGCTGTACGAAGACGAGTCGGACAGCGACCTGGGCTCGATGGAGAACCACGGCTCCGTCGTGACGCACCTCCTCTCGCAGGTCAAGATCGGCATGGACCTCACCAAGGTACGCACCAGTCGATACTTCTGTGTAACTGTGGGTTTATAATATAAAGGGTAAAATTTTTATTTTAGGTATCATAGTTAGAAACCCACACACATGCACATTTGTGCATGTATGCTTATGTATGAATGTGGAAGTAGCGAAAGAGGTGTGCCAGGACCGCGCCAATGGTAACGTAACCCAACACGACACAATATGTACATGATAATGTGTTTCAGCAGTGTAAATTTACTCTAATAATCATCTGTGAATTTTGATGTTGAATTAATAATTCTTAGAACTTTCTTGTTAATCAATGTTAAATTAAACTTAAAAAACTTATTTAAGTACGACGAAGAAACATGTTAATGGTACTTTTTTAGTACTACTGAATTAAAAAATGTAAGTTTGTAACTTGAAGTACATTTCAATTTATTAACCTCTAAATCGATGGCTCCTACGAATAAGGGCTATTGTGTAAATTAATAACTTTACAGGAGCGGCTCTCCAAAGTTTAAACCATGTAGGAAAAGCCGCATAAGCCCTTTTACTTTAGCAAAAAACCACACGTGTAAATGTGTATTTGTGTTTAGTGTATGTTGTTAACTAGACTAAGAGCTAGCTTTTATTGTAGCTATCGATTTCATTTTAATCCAAGATTTGCTGTGTTTTTTAAATCACCTTTTCGTCTCATGTACAAAATTTTAACGGAACATTTTATACATCTATATATATAAAAGAAAGTCGTGTTAGTTACACTATTTATAACTCAAGAACGGCTGAATCGATTTGA